>JAPWDM010000020.1:3689235-3899222 GCA_035578155.1 Brachynemurus nebulosus | reverse complement strand
ATGAATCAAATTATATTTAGATCAGATATTTTGAAATTCTGTACAAAATTAATTATGTATGGTGTTTGACCTTGCTCGCCAAGCTACTGTATAGAGTGTAAAGTTAATTATCTTCATATTTTAATAGCATGGCCTTTTGAGATGACCTGGACACTAATGCTCTGTGATATCATTTTCACCCCACTATCATCTTTTTCGAAGTTTTCAATAGTATTTACGCAAAATTTTGCCGAAATTCTTAAATTTTTTTAAATTAAACTATATTTGTTGGTACAGACATATAATATATTCATTCAGACGTTTATTCAAATTTAATATTCTGAAATTCTGAATTTTTACCCACAGTGCACAAGCATTATGAAATAATATCATGGTAGGTGTTGAATTTAAAAGTTCAAAATTAAATTTATTCACATATACTGAAATCCTTTACAAAATCAGCTCTTTACATTGCTTCACGCCGCTCACTCAATGATTCTAAATTAGCTATATTCATATTTTAATAGCGGATCTAATTTTCATACCCTGAGACCTTATCATAGACACCCATATCTATAAAATTCTTGCTAGAACAAGAGTAGGAGAACTGAGCAGCAAACTCATTTCGAAGCGTAAAAACTTTTCATAATTCAAAAATGACCACAATATTTCCATTACTTTAGTAGCCTCGGAGGCAAAAAATTAAAAAAAAACCCCAATGAAAATGCTCTACTAGTTTTAAATTAAAAATTTTGGAATTTAGTACTTTGGATTGTATCCCAGTTCAGAAAAAATTTTAATTCATTATGTGCGACATGTCTTGCAGTGTATTTTGCAGTGTTGTGCGGTGCATAACGAACGAAGTTTTTTTAATTTTTCTAAACTATAATGTAAAGTTCTTCATTAAATCCAATTAATGTTGATGACCTCGTCATCTTTCTTTACGAGTAAATATATCAATAAAACGTTAAGTTGTTTTTCTGACATTATTAGTATCAAATGTGTTGAAAATTCGTTAACTTTGGTTGGACTGAGTACTCGTTTTTTTTTTTTTTAGAAATAACGGCAATTAAAAAGCTGCTAATAAAAAATAACAACAAAAATTGGAAATTGTTTTAAAACACTATAAAAGCATTATTCCAAAAGGAAATCTACAAGTTATTAAACTAGTTAAATAGCTAATCACGAAATAATAAAAAAGTTATATTTCAAAACAATGAGCATTCTTTACTTCCAAATTAATTTTTGAATATGTCTATATACAGTCTGGCAGATGAAATAAAACTAATTCGAATAATCAAGTTTCTATTTCTTAACTCGATGCATATGAAGTTGTTGTTGTTGAATAAGAAAATGAACAATAACGAAATTGCACAGATAAATCACTAGACCGTTAAAACAATATGTAGTTTTATTGTATTATCTTCCAACTAAAGTGTATGAACTAGGTGGATATAGGTACCTACAGTTACTTGATAGATACGTCCGTTTTGTATTGAAACTAAAATATTTACGTGCAATTACAAATATGTACGTTGTGCACATGTATACTGTTTAAGAAAATTAGTTTATTCAGAACATCATTTAATTTACTATTTGAATCAGACGCTAGCAATAATGAATATTATACTCGAAATGTTAATTAATAGTATAGTAAGTTGTTTAAACATATACTACCGTCCAAAAGTTTGGAAGCATTAAGAAAATTCAGTAACATCATCAGTGGATAGACATTAGTCACATTAATTTGGTGTGAAATATGAATTTTAATTGGATATGTTAATCACATTTAGTTATAATAATAATGTTACCACAAAAAACATAAAACGTTTTTCAAAAAACCGACTCCAAACAGTAAAAAATATTATAATAGCACCTATTTTTAAGTCATGCGTGACATAGTATAAAAAGTGTGGCCGGATGTGCTTGAAAAATAAATGAATTCTTGTGGATTATATTCTTTTTATACTACGCCCCACCTAACTTCAAAATAGGTGCTATTATATTATTTTTTACTGTTTGAAGTCGGCTTTTTGAAAAGGATTTTATTTCATACCTTTTAGTGACAATTGCTTATTATAGCCCTTATAGCGATAATTGCTTAAAAGAAGAAGTATGTATTCCAGATTTCATACGTTTAAGTGGAATAGTTTCGAAAATACCAGCAGTTCAGAATTTATAAAAGTTAGAGTAGTGTCCTCTACCTTCCCTTATTTTCACTACTTTAATTTTCCTTGTAAAACCCTGACTTACGGACCTAATATTCACTGAAAAACTAAGATAGTTGCCATTCAATTTAAAATTAATTTCAAAAACATGACAAGTTATGTAAACATTCATTCTCAATTAATAGTTCAAACGATATTTAAAAGCAGTGAAATCAGTGATAAGTTTCAAAGGAAATTTACTTCAACAAAACCGGTGAGTTTCCAGTTATTTTT
Organism: Brachynemurus nebulosus; assembly: GCA_035578155.1. Lineage (NCBI taxonomy): Eukaryota > Metazoa > Arthropoda > Insecta > Neuroptera > Myrmeleontidae > Brachynemurus > Brachynemurus nebulosus. Next base: position 3,896,802 of record JAPWDM010000020.1, on the reverse strand, counting down.
CCTTCTCACATTGTTTTTTTTTTTTGCTCAAGTTTTTCATGAGTTGTGAACATACACACACATAAACATATTTTTTTGGCCCTTCAAACCGAATCTTAATTTTATTTAAATTCATTCCTTATAAAAGATTATCATTTCAATACAAATTAAATTCACATTTTGCAATGTTTTGTTGAGTTCGTGAGTGATTTTCAAGTAATATTATTTCAAATTTTATATAGTTACATAATACGTATTGCTTGTACCTGCAATAATACGTATTCGGTGTATGTCTGTACCTAGCTATTGTAGAAAAATAAGTATATGATTAATTGAATTGTTTACTCAATATAATTTGACAATCATATGCTTACAGGTGTAATTAAAAGTTCAAATGATATTTAAAAGCAGTGAAATCAGTGATAAGTTTCAAAGGAAATTTATTTCAACAAAACCGGTGAATCCCAGAAGTTTATCAAAATATTCTTTCTCCAATTTTTTCATTTATCTTTTAAAAATGTCCAGAGCTTGCTCGAGATGGAGAACGATTCTTCACCAGCTACACAGCCACTGTAAGGGAACAGTTTCCTGCTGTGTCACTAACGAGACGGTAATAAAACATGTGCACTGATCAAAAAAAATACAAGCGACTACCAATAAAAGATGTAAAAGCTTTTAAAATTTTTAGTTATTATAATGATACGAACTAATTTATTTTAATTACAAACTAATTTGTTAAAATGTCTGGGAAAAAAATTTTGTAATCCGCAAAAGTATGTTTGTTTCCAAACTTTTGGACTGTAGTGTATATGTATATGCTGATGTAGTAAGGCTATTACAGAACAGTAATTTGAAAAATTTATTAGTTAAAATTTAGGCTCACACTTATTACAGATGCAATCCAAAAAAAAATATATAGATTCTTTGTGTCATTCTGGACCGCCACTCCGGGTAGGTAACTAGAAATTATAGAAAAATTCGCTCTCTATAGAACAAATCTAACATAAGAGAAAACACTGATTTACAATTTTGTGGCGAATAAATCACTGAATTAATTATATTAGTTATTTATTAGGCTAAAATATATATGCAGAAAAGAATAAAGCAACTGAGAATTACTTAAAAATCGGATAACACGCAAGGTAGTGTTGTACTTTCATTAGTGATTTTAGATCGAATGAATTCTACTTTGAATATTCGATTAGTACCTAATAATCATCAAAACGGGCGTCAATTGTCGCATCCGCGATGCACCTAAAAGAGGGAGCGAGTTTAATTTTGCACTGCTTTATGATATTTAGGACTGTCCAAATATTGTCCACTGATTTTACATTACAAAAAAAATTGTTATTGTAATTTTTAATTTCTATAGTTATGTTTAATTAGAGTAAAATAGCTGATCAAAAAAATATAGCTAAAAAAATTATCTCTTTAATAAATTTTAAAAACTTAACTTGCTATGTTCGTATTATTATGAATTTTGTATTATGAATTTTTTTTTTTTATAGATTCGAGCGTTACTTTATGGTATTCCATTTGAAAATTAAAAGACAATTTTTACTTGGCTAATACCACATTATTTAAAGTTTTTAAATATCTGTGGCATGTTTCGGACTCATATGCCCATTAACGAACAATTCGTTAATATAGGTCCCAAACATGTCACAGATATTTAAAAGCTTTAAATAAAGTGGTATTAGCCAAGTAAAAATTGTCTTTTAATTTTAATGTATTATGAACTTTACCCAAAAGTTACTTTATACTTTTTAGCCAATTTTTAAATAAAAGCTTGATTTAAAACATGCTTTTACTTACAATTTTTTTTTGTCTGATTTCTTCTCTGAAGATGATCCAATACATTGGTCGAAACACGCTAGGTTTGAGCTAATTTTTTGAATTTTGAATTTTAATTTTCGATATGTCTACTTATTGGTTTTTGCAGGTTGTCGTATTCTTATTTAATTTGTATACCTGGGTTTGTATACTGGAAATATTATTAGCTGTAATCCTGTAACATTCAACATTTCATTGATCAATATTAACAAAAGTTCAAAATCCTAACAGTTGGATATTTTCAACCGTTAAAAATACCCTGTCGCAACACTTGCATAGCATAGCGAATTTCCAAAGATTTGACACTGGCGGATCTCATATAACAACGTGTATCCATCTAAACTACTTTAGCTTTCTAACAGTGAAAAAATTTTCAAAATTGATTGAGTAGTTTATTTTTCGTGCTTTTATTTTGGGTAGTTTATTTTTTACACTTTTGGAACCCCCGCAAAGTGAAAATTCTCTTAAAACGAATATGTGCATCGGCATTTAGTGTCATATTCTTTTAAATTCTAAAATTTAAACCATAGAAAATGATGTCTCTTGTGACCAAATCCAGTGAAAGGGTTAAAAACTGTCTGTTACGCAGGATTAATATTTCACACGAAACATTCTGTATATTTAACATTCTATATTTATGGCTCGATTCTTGACGGTTATGGGTAACAAAGTAAGTATATTTTAGTACTAAAAGCAATTTTCCATAAATCTTTAAAGTTTTCCTGAAGGAATATTTTGCGGTTATGTCTCCGTTTTTCATACTGGCTGACTAGTGCTACTAGTCGGAAGGTACACAAGATCATACATATACCTATATGTATGAACCTGAGACATATGGATTTATATATTTATACACACATAACAGGTACGAGAAAACAAAAATCACTCTATAAAACACGGTCATAATATGATCGCCGACTATGACTCCATGACTGACTCAAATATAGATTACCTACAAATGTACATATTTCTATTTTTATAACTTCACATAAAATATACATTTCCCAAGAATTATTCATATTGTTAGAATTGTTTATTATGTTGCCCACGATGATTTATAAAATACCATTTTTTATTGTTCATTTTTCCATACAAAAGAGGTATTGCAAGTTTCAAAAACAACTACTAATTTATGGAGGGTAGAGATAAGGAGAACTCTCTCTGTGTCTCAAAAAGTGTTCATAGAAGCAGCGTCCGATCCAGCTATTTACCTGTCCCGGGCAAAAATAATATTTGTCGCCTTTTACAATGACACCTTATAAGTCATAAGCATGTTATTCCAGTACGATTGTCCAATTTTTAACCGACTTAACAAAAAGAGGTTGTCAATTCGATCCGTATGTATATATTGTTGAAATTACATAATATTCACGTATCTACTATAATCTACTATAGAGTTTCTAAACGAGTACCGTAAAACAAACTGAATCGAGACAGACGGGTGAATAATGACAAAAAGAAATATGATCTTCATGAACTTGGTTTAAAAACACTGGACGTAAAGGCGAACATATAAGTATATCTTTCTTAAATTATAGTTTATTCTTTCGGGTAGCAATAGTGACAAAGCTTGAAATTGGATAAAAAATAATAAATACCCCTGTCGCAACATCTGCATAACATAGCGAAATTCCAAAGGTTGGACCTCTAACAGCAAGAAAATTTAGAATTATGATGCAATCTGGAGTGGTGATAACTTATTACCTGAGTTAACATATAGGATACTTTTTATTATAGGAAAATGTTTCCTTCCCTCGGGAAAATACAAAAATCATTTGTATTTTTCCGTTCTCTGCAAATGCTTTATAATGATTATACTTATATACTTTTTTTTATGCGCGAACGACTCCGTGGGTATAGCTAGTATTTAATAAAAGAATTCCTTACACATAATTATGGTACGTATAAATATATTAACGATGTCACAAGCGAGAAATCAAAAATTTTGTTGAATTTCTTCTTGGATAATAATGAAGTAGAACACATTTTTCACGTAATAAATATCAGAATTCTGATTTAATTAATATTTTTATTCGCCATAAATTAGATAAAAATAATTTTATAACAAATTTCGTCTTAAAAAATAAAAATTTTATCCATTTTACAGCATCTCAACTAATAATTTGAATCAGTAGTTGTGAAGGACGATTTTTAACATCGAAATATACCATAATACAAAATTTCACATAGTGAGAACTACGTGAGAACTATTTCTATTTTTAATTACTTTCGAATTTTCGAAAATCTGATTGCCTATATTTCCGAAAAATTCACTTTTCACAATTCAAAAATCTGATGAGTTCTCCAGCCAGACACGTCGATTCCGGAAACCTCAAAAAAATGAGTTTTTTGCAAAAATTTGCCAAAATTTAAAAGTTTTCCCAATGTTTTTACATTATGGTAAAGAGAGAAGACAATCACAGAAGATACATTTTGAACCATTATTCTAGGTAAGCGGGTTTTTGAGAAAAAGTAACTTTTATGATCGGAAATTTGCTATGTTATGCAGAATGTTGCGACAGGGGTATTATAGATATTTATATAGATAAGTTTTTTAATATTTTCTTTTCGATATAATTTTTATACGCGGTCCCTATCCACCGCACAAAAAGAGAGTCTGGTGTATTTTCTTATTGAGCGTAAGCAGTAGAAATATTCTTGTAATTAATATTTCATATGATAGAGAAGTACCTATTCCTTCTCGCTTGTCGCTTTAATTAAATGTTCGGTAACAATACATAATTAAAACCGATAATTAAATTTCATATTAAAATTAAATTAATTGGTAAATATTGATGAAAATAATCAGTAATTAAATTACCGCCACTTTCTATTATGAAAGCCTGACAAATATACACACACGTATAACATATGTATCAGCCGTTACAGTATAAAGCTAAAAGTAAAAATATAAATAAATAAGAATTACTAGTAAATGAAAAGCAAGCCGAGAACACAATTTTTATACGAAGTCTACCTAAAAATATATTCGTTCTGAAACAGTGAATCGTTTGCGTAATGACAAAATACATGCACAGTCAAGACTAAATAATTTTTATGAATTTTTAAAAAAACATAAAAGGACTGATTGGAACTTCGACAAAACAATTTTAGGAAATTTTAGAAATATCTAGCAATATGTTGGGTAATTTTGAAAGAGAGTTTTCGAATTTCGTGGCGACACTGATTTCCTGTTATAAATGTCATAGATATAGCGTTTTCAGTTGTTACTTATAAAGTTGAAAACTTATCAATCGTGTTATGTTAGAATAAATTCTATAATATTATTTAATACATATTCATCAAAAAAATCAAAGAAACGCCAAAAATTTTGAAAATTGTTGCCCTATTTTTAAGAGGCTGTCGAAGATATCATCTTGTTTCTACAATTTAAAGTTGTGCACGAGTGGCAGAAAATTGTCCGAAATCAAGTATATGTAATGCTTTTTTAGAACGTACTTTCAACCTTATTTTCTCTCTTTAGAAACATTTCTATTTTGAGAATTTTTTGTGGTTATAGGTAAAAAGTTGGTACTTTTAAATTTAATTCTTGATACCACCGAAAATACTGATAATAGTATGGCGGTAGTAAAAGTGAGAACTCTCAAATTATTCATTTTGTATACACTTCAAAACAAATTTCTATTATTGGCCGAGGCACAAATCTCACCATAATAGCTGCCAATATAAATGAATTTTGTGGAAATTCACTGAACACCAGAGAATTTTTTCGAAGAAATTTCTTAAGTAAGAACTGTTCCTCGTAAAGGATGATAGTTGTTTAGCTTAATATTATAATAATATTTTATATTCATTGACCCAAGAAGTTTTAATTGTGTTTGGTTTCTTAAACCCTTCTATCTGTATAATATAAAGTATTATGATAAAAATCTTAAAAAAAAAATTAAAAATATTATAAAAACAAGGAATCCTCTGAATATTTTATATAATTAATTTAAAATAGTAAAGATATTTATAAATGACAGCTAAAATATATCTGCGCTCAAAGTAATCTATGTGTAAATTAAGTATTGTTGTTTTTCTTTACTTTTAGCGAATTTCTAAACGGAAAATCTAGATATTACAGCAGGTTTCATGACACGAGTATCAATCCTACGTCTGCGTCACCAGCTATTACTACTTCCCGATGTATAAACTGTTGGAACTGTCACGGAGTCTGTCATCATTTCCAGCAATGTACCAAACCTAAATCTAGATTTTGTTTCGGTTGTGGTCGATCTAATGTTACTCGTCCCTCATGTCCAAATTGTTCTAGAGTACCTCGTTGGGGAAACGCCGAATGAGCGCCCAGTCGGATCGTCTGTCTTGCTCTATTTTTAATCTAAACCAATACGCCATTCTAGTCCTGAGTGGTTATTGTGTTTAGAAAAAGTAAGAAGGTTTTGTTCTTCCTCTAAGAACAACGATCAAATTAATATTATGCGTTATTACCTTGAGTGTTTACCACAAAGTACTTGTCCGTATGAACGAGTATCTATCGAAAACGAACATTACTTAGGTCTTTTGGATAGTGGAGCTTCAATCTCAGTTCTCAGTTTGTCAATTTGGAATAATCTTTGTCACATTTATCCTCGTTTGAAACGTGGTCCGTTCAGTAAGGTATCTAATGCCGATGGTACGTCCACAAACATACTTGGTAGCGTCAAAATTCTAGTAAAGTTACACGATTATGAGAAATATTTCAACTTTTACGTAGTAGAAAATTTGTTAACTGACATCATTCAAGCATTTCAAATAACTATTGATATTCCGTCCCGAACTTTTACCATGAATGAAGGTCATCACCAGGTCTGCTCCTTAAATGAATCATCAGGTGTTACATCACGACAACGCGAATTGATTAATCAATTAGTTGACAAATATGCTAAAATCATTCCAGCGTTTGGCTGTACTAATGTAATTTCTGACAAGATTCATACAGGTGATACTTCCAATCAAACAACGTTGTTACGCATATTCTAAACCTATAAAACATTTTATCCATTCTGAAATTGAAAGAATGTTGTCTTTAGGAGTTACAAAGCCATCTAATTCACCCTTGTCGTCTCCAGTGGTTGTTGTCCGAAAGATTTCTGGTGACTTTAGATTCTGTTTGAACCTGCGTAAAGTCAATTAAGTAACGAAACCAGACGCCTATCCGTTACCGCGCATGCAATCTATATTAGATCGTCTCCATAATGTCCGCGTAATGTCTAGTTTAGATCTTTGTTCAGCTTTTTGGAAAATTCTTTATTATAAAATTATTTCTAGAAAAATTCATTTCAAGGATTTGCCGCTAGAGAAAATGATGAGCAAACATATTCCACGGTGATAGAAGATACTTAATATTATAAAACCAGATAAAACAGATGTATTACGTTAAGTAACGGAAAAGTTATAAAATGTACAATGTGCGTATTAATAAAATTAAATAAGTAAATTAAGTATTTCATGAGCCGTAACTTCATTGCCACGTAATCGACATTAAAACACCGACTTAATTAAAATATAAGTGAAAGTTGGTCGTACGAGGTTCACTTTTCTTTCTTCAGGTCTTACAAATATATCCAGCCTCTTTTATGATCGTAGACACTTGTAGTAATAGAAAAAAATTAGTTTTGGAATTTTACACAAAATATTACAAATTAACTATATGTATATATATATATGTATATATATATATATATATATATATATATGTATATAATATATACATATATACATATACATATACATATACATATATACAAGGTGGTCCAGAATTATGTACCGTAACTGCTGGAGCTAATAGTACTTTCAAAAATAATGGTACCTTTTCATCTACACCTTTTTCCAAAACTCAATAATCAGTGAAATAAAGTAGAGGGGAAAATGGTAGAGGGGTGGAACGAAACTGACCTCTTTTTTTAAAAAAATTTTGAAGTGCTTTTGAATAATGGATTCATATTTTAGGGATGCATATGAACGTCAGGATAATAAAACTTATGGTACCAATTAGTCCATTACTTATGGTTAGGGGAAAATTTGGGAATAGATACTTCTACCTTAAAAACCCCAAAAACGGTATTATTTATCGAAATGTAACAAGTATACCTTTTTTTCGTGGAATTGTCCGAGAAATCACATTATTAATAATCTTGCTTAAATTACTGCAAATTAAGAAAGAAAAGACTTGATAACTCACACCTACTACCCAAAACTACCAGTTGATCATAAGTGGTGGAATAACCGTTTACATACATTTAATCCTCCTAACGCAAAGACGTTTCCCTAAAATATCAATCCGTTATTCAAAAGCGTTTGGAAAATATTTAGGAAAAAATGGTTTTCGTTTCACCCTTCAGGGTTGTATCTCCCTTATTATTGAGTTTTGGAAAAAAGCGTATGTAAAAAGGTGCCATTATTTTTGAACGTACTATATATATATATATATATATATATATATATATATATATATATATATATATATATATATATATATATATATATATATATATATATATACAGGGTGCGGCAGCATAACTTCCTTTTTTCAAAACTCAATAAAAACTATTGTATGCATCAGAAAATATTTATTTATTTTTTATAATGTAGGTACATGTCTAAAGTTTTTATTTACGTTGTTTTGAAGATCATATCTGTTAGGTGACGTCCCCCATTCTCCATACATTGCGTAAGCCGATTTCTGGCGTTTGTCATGACTGTTGTTAGCGTAGCAGGTGTTATGTTGGCAATTTCTTCTCGGATGTTGGTCTTCAAATCTTGTGGGGTTCTTGGACGGTTCACATAAACACGGGATTTCAAAAAACCCCATAGAAAAAATCACAAGGTGACAGATCGGGAGAGGGTGCCGGCCATTCCAAATCGCCTCTAATTGAGATAAGGCGCTTTGGAAAGTTTTCCCTCAAAACAGCCATCGATGCTCTCGAAGTGTGTGCTGTTGCCCCATCTTGTTGGAACCAAGTGTCCCCCAAATCCAAATCTTCTAGCCGTGGGAAAAAAAATTCTGTAGCATGTTTACATACCGGTGTCAGCCCAGTAGCGCATGTTTTGTTTGTTAACCGACCCACACAAATGAAAATGGGCTTCATCGCTAAAAAAAACAATAGCACCCTCGGGAACGACATCAAGAAGAAGCTCACACGCGTTCATCCGAGAATTGAAGTCACGTTCTGAAAGTTCCTGCACTATCGCCATCTTACAGGGATGAAAATGAAGATCATCACGAAGAATTCTTCTCACAGAACGATCGGATAGTCCAAGGGCAGATGCGTGTTTGCGCGCAGAACGCCGTGGTGATCACAACATTGACGCTCTCACTGCTTCAATGTTCTCAGGTGATCTAACGAGCCGAGGGACTCCAGTTCTTCGTTTTGTCGCACTTGCAGTTTGTCTGAATGTAGTGACCCATGTAAAAATTGATTTGCGGTCTGGGACGCGAGCTAACGGGGCTAAATTAAAGCGATTCCGAAATGCACGCTGTGTTGCAATAACCGAACATCCGCTTGAAAAGTAGGCCTGAACGGCAAAGGCACGCTCCTCACTATTCCAAAGCATGATGGCGACTGAACCGTGTCGGGACAAAACTTTACAGTACCCCCTCTTGAACGAGACCACTAGCGCTCCGCTATGACATCAACTAACTGAATGGCGCGCATTTTAAAAAAGGAAGTTATGCTGCCGCACCCTGTATATATATATATATATATATATATATATATATATATATATATATATATATATATATATATATATATATATATATATATATATATTGTAAAGGTCTCAAAGGAGAGGCAAAGACCCGTATCTTTTTTTATCTGTCACCGTTGCTATTTAAGGGATGAAATCACCCCTCAAAATTAGGGTAAAATTTTAATTTTTTTTAATAACTTGGCAGATAGAAAAAAAAACTTTAAATTGACAAAACATTTGATTTTTAGAGAGCTTTCTATTGATATGTATAAATCCATGTCCATGTCGAAACATATGCATCCTTTACTTTAAATAATAACTGCTGAACTCTAGGACCCAATTGCCCGGTACCTTCTTTTAAAACAAAAAATAGGGGAGAAAGCAACTGATTCTCGACTGAAATTGTTAGCTGTATAGTATAACTGTATGTTGTTGCTGATAGACATTGAATAACTTTTTCGACTTTTCTAGCACACTTTTCCCAAACTATATGCAATAATATTCTTGCGTGACTTAACGAAATCAAATTTTAATATTACTTGTATAAAATTTAAAGTTTTAGCGAGATATCAAAAAGTATAATTTGATACACTTTAGCCAATTATTAATTAAAAGATATTTCACTTGCTGAAAACCTTGTAGAAATATTTTTATTTTGCTGGTTGTCAGTAAAATTACGATTGGCACCTCAAATTAGCTGTCCAGTTTTGAGATGTTAGACTTTAAATTACAAAACTAGTATTTTCATGTAGTTTTCATATATGCTATTCAAATTTTAATATACTAAAGCATATCCACCCTTTTGTTAATTTAAAATTTTTTTCTAACTGCCGTCGTTTTCAAGCTATCAAGAAAACTTCAAATTTTACCATAATTTTGAGGGCAGATTTCATCCCTAAAATATCAACAGTGGCAGATAAAAAAAGATGCAGGTTTGTTATTGTTACTTTGTTTTGGTTTGTTATCAAAAGACTATCAAAATTTTTCCTTCAGATATATATACAACCACGGAACAGGTTAGCGGCGTTAGTCAAAACCTACCGTTATGTGTGTTAATCTTCTAAGAAATATACTTAAATATAAAGTAGCTGGGCTAGTTTTGATAGTGTTTTGATAAATGTATTTTTAACAACACGATAAACGACTCCAAAATATATTGTTAAAGAACCTTGTCCCAAACTGGACCCCTTATAGGTAGACACCAATGATTTGTATAACAGTCTATAGCTATGACCGACTAAAGCAATGAAAAAACATATTTTAACTCGTGAGCGTACGTGCGTTATAAGATACAGTGGAATAAATTCGGTAAGAGCTTTATCGGAAATGTCAAATTTTTAGGATTTTCGGATGTGGGCTTCGGAATTTTTCTTAATGGTTATGTATCAAATGTTGGTTAGAATATATGCATAGTATCCTACGGTAGAGGTACCATTTTACATGTAGTAATTAGTACCTATATGCTCTAACTAAAATTCTACTAAAAAACAAATGAAATATTATCCTGTTCCATTTATGTGTTGGATTCATTCCATCCACATTGGATTCTATTCTTCAGAAATATCTAGTTATTGATACGCAGTTCGTAAGTCAAATCCGTAGTGATTCGAAGTGACGCTGTACCGAAACCTAATTTGTCCCTCCAAGTAAATTCACCTTTTGCATATTTTCTTTTCTAGAACGGACTCCAGGAGTGTTTAAATCACATTTTACTATCAAGTAAGATTTCTGTATTAGCATGAAACCAACGTTTTTAGATTCAATAAATGTACAGCCATAAGTTGATTGTAGGAAAATGACTCTATTATCTACATATATAAGAGAGAAATACCACTTATACACTCACTCATCTATCACAAAATTTCCAAAACTATAATACCTACAAACTTGAAATTTGGCATTTAGGTGCCTATTGGGTCGCAGGCGCTCGATAAGAAAGGGTTTTGCAAAATTTCTTGTCTAATCGTCGAAATTTACCAAAAACCGTAAAATATCAATTTTTTATTACTGTATGCAGTAATCTATGGACGATTTATAAAAAAATCATACAAATTGTTAGTTGCTATGTATTTGCAGAGAAATAATTTTTGTATTTTTAAGAGCTAATAGCTAAGGTTACTTCATATTTACTTAATACATATTGTTTCTTACTGACATTCTTAACTTGAATGCTTGTGATCTAAATTTATTAAAATTTAATTAATTATTTGCTATTATTGGTTCTGTAAATCATTAATCCTATTTAATATTACCAACATAAATACCAAAAACAAAGTCAATGTAAGTTTAAGGCTGTTACTGTTTTTATATTATTACAAAAAATGAATTTTCAGATACATAATGAGAATATCTTTAAGCGAAACAGACGAAGATATAATTGCATTAAAATTTGATCTACTACTAAAGAAGCAATCACAAAACAAGAAAAAAGGTTAAGTAGAATTAGAGCTAGAGTTAATAGCATAGTTCTGGAGTAATCTTATATTTAAATAAATAAAAATGAAATATGGGCTGCATTTACCCGTTAACAATGGTTTCAAGAAAACGGTAGTATATATCAAAAAAATGATGAAAGAAAATTATAGGCAAAATTGACATACGAATTGAAAGAAAAATATTAGAGTTTAGTCAAAGTTACCCCACAAGACTGTAGGACTCCAAAAAAAGCTTAAAGTAAATGACTGGACGATCATTACCTTTTGCGCAAATACTACTGATTCTGAAAAAAAAATGTTACATTATAATTGATCCTTAAGGTCCCAAGATCTCAAAACGAACTCAAAATAATTGGCTGGATGGATTTTGACTAAATTTTTTGTTCAAATTGTACTGAGATTTTGAGAAAAATGAATATTTTAAAATTGCCCTCTAGGGTTCTGGGGACTCAAAAAGACCCAAAATAAACGGCTTCACGGACCTAAACTTTTGCTCTAATATTATTAAGAATCCGAAACAAATTAACGCGGGTTCGGAAATATACTTCAGAGCCCTGTGAACTCGAAATGTCTCGCAAAATAAAGTACTCTAAAAATTATCAATGTGAGTATCTCAAGGTATGAAAATTAGATACGCTATTAAAATATGAATATCGCAGAGTATTTTAGTATATCTGACTTAAAAGCAAGGCTTCGAACCGAAATTTTTTTTCGTTCCGTTTCAGTTCGGATTCAACGCAAAAAAAGAATAGCGGTGTCGATTACGATTACGGTTATAGAGTACAGGTTATTTTCGATTTCGGTTGTGGTTTCGGTATTCGATTTTTGGTTTCGGTTTTAAAAAAAGTTTAAATTTTTTTGCGAGTTGTGAATATATTATCTATTTTATAGAAATTACGTTTACAAAACATAAATAAACGTTTAAAAAATCCAATCGTAATATTTTTCAAAATGCTTGAGTTTATCGAAACACCATTTTCCCTTAGTAGGTATTTACATTAGGCCTGAGAAAGCTCTTTCGAAATTCGCGGGATTAGTTGATACGCTAAACACAACCTCGGAAATTAGAAAACCTGGGAATATAAATTTTCATTTCTAATGCAGTAACCTGTTCCTTTTCTATCTAAGCTAGAAACATCGTCGAACGCAGATATCATGTCTGTTAATTCTAATTAATAATGAGATACAGTAAAAAATAAATAAATAAATAAATAAAATAAAACAAAAAATATATTTTAACGACATATGTACGAACGCAACGTTAGAAAAGTTTATTGGTTACTATTTTTGTAAAATTTTATATTTTGATTCATGAGAACTTTTCAAATGTTATTGTAAATTTTATTCACATACCTACCTACCTATACTTATTATAGAAACATCAGTTCGATTAAATTTGAAATTTTGAAATTTATTGTTGAAGATTATAGAATAAAATTAATTATTGAATTTCAGGTATGAACCGGAACGATAAAAATAACGGTTTCGTTTCGGTTGACGGTTTTTAAAAAAAATAATTTTGCTCCAGTGAACGGTTACTCTCCGGCAAAATCAATCGGTTTTATCGGTTTTCGGTTACGGCTACGGTTCGGTTCGAAGCCCTGCTTAACTGATGAGATCGAAATCGATTCGCAGGACTATCCAATACGATTTTAATTAAACAGCAGGGCCGATTTCAATAAAATTTTATCAAAATAAATTATGTTATTGAAAAATGAATAAGTTTAGAGTCGTTGAGCGAGCGAATCGATTTACTATAAAAAACTGATTTTGTACAAAATTTCAGAACACCAAATTTAAATCGACATGTACTCAGAATTGTCCATCAATGACACCAAATAGATTCCAAATTGAAAAGGTGAAGGAATTTTTGACAATATTTTGTTCAAATATTGTTGAAAGCTCTGGAAAAAATTAAAGTGAAGTAAAATTGTCCTCTAGAAAGGCCTGAAATAGAAATACTTCTAAAACTGTTAACATGGGTATCTACATGACGGTGCGGAAATTAGCCATGCTTTTGAAATATGAATACGGTTACTTTAAGGTCGTTTGACGAGCGGTGCCAGGCAAAATAATTAATTGATTATGTACGGAATTTCCGAATATCTAATTTAAAATTTACCCAATATTTTTGATTCTAAATTCAATTAATTTTATTCGAGTGAAACCGCGGGTCGCAGCTAGTTAGGATATATATGTAATCATGGAGGTCAAATTATTTGTTGTTGTATGTATATAAGTACTAACGAACTGAATCACAACAAGAATGCAAAGATACTCGGTGGGATAATCTTTCTGACAATTTCATCGCACTGTTGGTTTGTGTGACAGAAATAGATCATTATTGCTTTATAATACCTATACATTCACAGTGTGTATCCATAGAGATAATAACACAGAAGAAAAACATACGAAAATATAAAGTCCGTATTTATACTATATAAATTTGATGAAAATGCGGAAGTGTTGTTCGTATACACTGAAGCATATCTTTTGGAAACGTTGATACATTAATTGAAATTATACAATGAAAATAAAAGTTTAATGAACCTAAAAAATATTTTTTTGACTAATTTATAGCTTAGGATACGGGAGTTTTTAATTTATCTAGTAAAATATCTTTAACTAGCCGTATACCCGATAGGATTTCCTATCGGCAACGTTTTTTTTTTTTTATTAGGTACTCATTGCTCACGTTCAATATTTTCCAAAAGCCTAAATACGAATTTCCACGTTTCTAATTTCAAAAATGACGAACTTCCCAATGAACTTTCATTTCCTGTTTCAACCCCTTAGGGAATGAATTTCCAGAAACGTTTACACAATTGACTTTTTTTTATAAATTGAAGCCTAAACACCATATCTTCTGTACTAAATTTCGTCCATCTAAACCCAACAGTTTAGGCTGTGCGTTGTCTGTCAGTCAATGTATAAAATATTATTTATTTGAATAGTCATAGTAACATATTTTTGTATATATCTAACTTCAAAAATGGCGAATTTCCATAAAAATTTTCATTCCCTATTTAACCCACTTAGGAGGCGAATTTTCAAAAATCCTTTCTTAGTGCTCACCTACGTTACATAGAGAACTCCTGTGCAAAATTTTATTCTTCTAAACCCATACGCTGTGCGTTGTCTGTCAGTCAGTCAGTGTTAGAAATTTATTAAGTAGATTATTCAGAAACAAAGTTAAAAATCCAAATGAACTGTGTTATTGAAAAATACAGTTTCTATGAAAAATTATTTTAAGATTTTAGGTTTTTTTAAGATTTTTAATAATTGTTTGTTATTTGTCATACTTTCTGGCATCAAAATATTCAAAAACTTAATAGAGTAACAGAAAAAAAAATGAAATCGGTGAGAAGTCACAAACTTAGACGTAGTTTAAGTTTGTGACTTAAACTTATTTTTTTATTACTTATTTTTTAAAATGTCTGATCTTTAATTTTTGGTGTTTTTTTGACCTTGTCTGTTATTACCCCGATCTCCCCTATTTTAGTTTTAAGATATAGTTTAGGAATTAGTTAAATTAATTTCGATCAAATTTAATATTAACATTTATTTTACTAGTATTATTAGAAGTGTTAAATGCACATTTTACATCCCTTCTGTCCTTATATTATTCTCATTCAAAAGTGGAAGGAATCAATATTCAACTAAACGTGAGTAACTCTTGCTTCCAACATTACTAAAGTAGCGATAGCATTGTCATCCCTTTTGAAATATAAAAATTTTTTTTCTTCCAAAATGAGAATTTTCAAGAACATTTTACCTTTTAAAGCCTCCTGAATAATTCTGGTTTTCTGTTTGCTCAAATTAGTTCAGTGGTTAGTAGCTTCGATCTTGTCTGGTAGATCGTAAATTCGAACCCAACCGTGGAAGATACGTCATCATCAATCGCTACCATACCTCATTTTTAACTTATTTAACTTAAATAATCACACAAATCATAAACGGTACTATACTAAACGATGCATATAGCTTTAGTTATTGTTATTTAACCAATAAAAAAATACTAGTATAACCTCATGTATGTGTTTCTGATATTTAAGTGACTATATTACAGGAAAAAATCAAACGTTGAAAAAATTATACTGTCCCATGATTTTTTAGTTTGATGTCCGAATGATTTATGAGGTGGCCATACGTGCATTAACACGTTCATTGCCAAGCTAAGAATATAAACTTGTGATTTTATGTTAAATATCTGGCCAACTTACGAAAGTAACACAAAAGTGACAAAAGTAAATTTGCCACGCGATATCGCGTAATTGGCCATATAGTAAAGTAGCCGTATCACGCGATATCGCGTGATCGGCAAAGAACGTGTCAAAAGCTGACCGCACCATATGCTTATTCTGCTCCTTACATTTTACCATTAATTTAGCCTCCTTTGCTGATTAGATTTTATTTATTTTGTTGCTTCAGTTCAACCATAGGTTTGAATATGAAAAATTAATGTGGGAAATACTGTCACAATTTTTAATAAGTAGGTACAACAGTATTTTGTGAGATAATTTTTTTTTATTATTTGTAAACTTTAAGCCATTTTGTATGATATATAATTAAATAATCATCGGTATATTATATTACATATTATTTTATATACATATACACAAACACCCACAGATACACATGTATATTACCATCATCCTTAATTTTCCATCACAGCAGCCTGTCTGCAATCAACAATCGTCTTGATGATTATATTGATTTACTGTATGAGGCTAACATATTATCTCATCAGTTCCGTGCTTTCGTACCACACCAGTTCCCATTTCGTCACCCAATAGCCCCATCCCACTGCCATCTCATTCTGAACTATACGGCAGATTGGTAAGTACTCTGTACATGCTATTCTATTCTACCACATCTTGTCTGTTCTAAATTTGCGGAATTTTAATCATCACAGATTGTTATCAATCACGATGGTTAATAAATTATCATGAAAATTTTTTACCCTCCTCTCGGTATTTCTCGTTCACTTGAAACTTGTGGAAAATGATTTATTTCATTTTTCACATATATTATTCCGTATCTTTTGATGAAAAACTGATTACAAAGGATAGTAATATTGGGAGAAAATTTTTTCACTCTTTAAAAGAAATATTTAAACATACTGCTGATATCATAATTAAAATAATGTATCTCATGTATAAATGATTCAAGCAAAAACAGTATTTTTTGAAATTCCGGGAACTAAAATACATACTAATTGAGTCCCGCAAATTAGGGAGTAAAGTATCACGTTTATTCCTGAGACACAAAAAATACTTATGGTCCCGCTTTTAAAAAAATCAACAAGAAGAACTTACAGAGTACCAATCAGTACTCTGTAAGTTCTTCTTGTTATTATTATTATCTTGCTTTTATTTTAATTAAATAGGGTTACCAAGTTATTTAAACAAAAAAAGACGAACAGTTTGTCCAAAGTATACTTGATGTAATATAATTTCATATAATTTCAATGACATTTAAATAATTTTTTCTTAACTCTTATAATTTTAAATCATTCGGAATTGCAAACGTAATATATACGTCGCGGGACTAACACTTTTCTTTATCCCTCGTGTGGATTATTGCCTTTAAGCTTTTACACGTCCTATGGCAGCAAATTTCACACTCGGTATTAAAATTCACACTTTAGTTCTTTGGTAGATATAATACGCATTCCAGAACTCTATGGTTCATGCGACTCGGAAATAAAAATATCATCCACCTGTCGAAAAGACCTATATTTGTAGTGAATATAAGTCAGAATGTATATGCACACTCATAACGGTTTATCAATTGAAAGATTAAAAATCTCTTTGATTTTTTTTTCTTTCAATTAAGGTAAATATTTTTTTTTGATTCAGGGAAATATACTGAAAATACCCCTGTCCCAGCATCCTGCATAACATAGCGAATTTCCGTTTATAAAATTTAGTTTTTCTCGGAAACCAGTTGACATAGGATAATAGTTTAAACGCCTTTTTGATGTGATTTTTTCTCCTCTTTTCAATGGTGCAAAAAATTTTTACAAAAATTTTGCAAAAGTAGGACATTTCGTTCGAGAGTTATCGTACGAACATATACATACTACTCAAAACAAAATAAGGGCCACTCATGTTTTGCTGCATAAGTTTATTTTTATATAAGTTACAGTAAAAGGTATGCTTACATTTAATTAAGGAACTAATTTTTTACTAAATAAAATTAATTTTAATAAGATTAAATAAAAAATTAATCCATAATTACATTTTTTTAGGATTTTATCATTTTTATAGTCATCTTTACAGTCATCAACAAACGTTCACGCTTTGAGTAAAAGCACACATTATGCAACTTTTCGGTGATTTAATATCGAGTATGCCCTCCCCTTTTTAAAACACATTCTTGAAGCCTCCTCGGCATGCTTTCAATAAGATGCCTAACGGTTTCATTAGGAATCTCCTCCCAACATCTTCTCAAGACATCAATCAGTTGTTGTTAGGTGTGCATATCCTCTCCGGCTGCTCTGACTCGCCGTTTTAATTGATCCCAAAGATGTTCTATTGGGTTCAAGTCAGGGCTATTTGCAGGCCACGGTAAAACCTGTATATTAGCCTCCCTAAGGACAGTTGTCGTCGCTCGAGCGGTATGCGCTCGGGCATTATCCTACATCAGGATAAATCCGTCGGCCGCTCGTTGTGCAAAGCGGATCACATGGGATCTGACAACCCGTTCGATGTAACTTTGAGCCGTTACAGTACCCTCGTTCAGGAAAACAAGCTCAGTTTTGCCTTGCAAACTAATTCCACCCCAGACCATGACATTAGGACCGCCAAATCTGTCGCGTTCATGAATGTGACGATCAGAAAACCTTTCCCCACTTCTTCTCCACACTCTTACACGTCGATCATCACTAAAAAACTTCACCTTGCACTCATCCGTGAAGAGTACGTGACGCCATTCCTCCAAGCCCCATTCAAGGTGTTCACGTGCAAATCTTGAACGGTTTGCACGATGCGCTCCGGTCAGTTTGGTACGGATTACTGGTCTTCTTGAACGTTGTTGGTCTTCATGCAAACGATTTCGTATGGTCTGATTACTGACAACAGTACCAGCAGATCGATGTAAGCGATTTTGCAGAGTACCTGCGGTAACAGTCGGCTCACGTCGTGCACACAGTCGAATGTAATGGTCTTCACGGGCAGTGGTAGCACGAACTCTTCCTGAGCCACGGCGCCGGGTTACACTAAAGGTCTGCTGATACCGATTCCAAACATTTGGAATAGCCCTTCGTGAACAACCCAACTGCAGAGCCACGGAACATTGAGATTGACCACCCTCAATCATCGTTACGGCTCTGGTAGCAGTAGCTTCGTCCATATGGTGTCGAATTCTCGGCATTGTAAAAATTAATGATTGAATAACACGCCAAACTTCAAAAAACAACCTCAGTAATCAGTAATCTAGCGCAAACTGATTTAAAATCAAATTCCAAAAAATAAGTAAAACTAACCACTTGACGCTGTGCGAGACAAAAAAACGTTTAAATCTTCCCCTCAACAATAATATCACTTAAACCTAACTGTTATCATTTACTCAACCACTTAATATCATAACAACAGTCATTTAGAAAAGTTATTTTGACGTGGATCGACATTAATCAGTTTTAAAATACAAACTTTCAAGTGTCCCTTATTTTGTTTTGAGGAGGTGGATTTTAGTGGATTTCATTTTCGGTTTCTAGGGACCTCAAAACAAATTTCTGCCATAGTCCCGGGTTCAAGTCGTGTCATGACAGTGGCTGTAACAGCTTATTTTTCGATTCGAAAATTCGCTAAAAAACAAAAAATTTTTTTTTTTAATTATGTTTCATTGCTACACAAATAACTTATATATAATCAGTTAATTTTGTGATAAACAAGCCCTGAAATTGTAAAAGTAATGTGTCATAACACAACGTCGTTTTTCGACCTATGTTATGCGATATTTACTTGGACTCCGGATATCCCAATTTTTCCACAACTAACATATAACATTGATGCGGTCATAACTTATTATAAGGAAAATTTCAGCTGGTACGCTGGTTTGACAACTATTAATATGAAATTGTTAACATTAACGTGCTAAGCTTATTTTAGGAGCCTTTATTAAGGTGGAAGGATCCTCCAGACAACAGGTTTTCGCTCTGAAATTATTATAAAGCTTAAAATGACAGAATGATATATGCAAACAAATAATAAAACGACAAAAATAAATAAATAAATAAACTTATAAAGAATGTTATCTAGTCACAATAGTATTTTACAATATAAGTTCGGTAAGTTGCTTTTACTGATCGAGAAAATGTTGCGAAAACGAGACCCGCAGGGTCGAGTTTTTGCAATTTTCGAGATCAGTAAATGCACTTAACGCATCGTGTATTGTATAATATTTTTTGCACGATCGATTTAAAATAATTAAAGATTAAAAATGTGTTAAATAAAAAATAAAATTCAGATAATATAGATGAAATTTATATTTCTATGTTATGACATAGAATGCCATGAATAAATATTATAAATATTCATAACAACTAATATGAATCTTTGTAGTGACAATTGACAACTATATTTGTAAATAAAAAATTAAGTGTCAATATTTCACTGGCGTGAATCTTTTTTTTGAATTTTCTATTAAAAAAAATTGAGGAAAATAGTTTGTTAAACTATATTATTAGTGAGAATAATGAAATTGATGAAGCATCTTATTTTTGACTGCAAATTTATTCTCGTAAAATGAAAGGAAGATTGTGAAAGCCACAGAAAATCTTAATGATTGAACGACCTTTTGAAATGTCAATAAAATAAGAAGACTGATGCCAACAATAATAATAATAATGTGCAAACTAGTGAAAATTTTCATATTATTAATGGATTTATTTTCCTAATTGTTCAAATTGTACTTTTAATTTCAATATAAATAAATAAATACAATCATTTTTGAGCTAATTTCACTTACCACACTCCTATTTACTTACCACGCATCTATTTCACTTACCGCACTGTTATTTTTTGGTTTCCATGGATAAAAACAAACGTTCGGGAAATGTAACTTACCAGCATTGTCAACAGCCTCGGTAAATGCATGAAAATACACGATCGTGCAAAAAATATATTTCTAATAGAAGTGACTCATACCATCACAAGAATGTAAAAATCTTTAATAATAATCTAACATACCTTTAATATTTGATTATGCTCTACTGATGGGTATGCTAGATACCAATTAAGAAAAGAAAACAAGGTGAATGATTTTGTAAACTCCTATATGTTACTCATTTGGAATAATTTTGCCATGTTTACAGTTCAAGCGACACGTAAATATTGCAAGCCACTCATTTCAATATTTAACGTCCGTTTTTCTTCAGTAAAAATTTTTTTTTATTTGTAGAAAATTAAACCTTTATTTTTTTTTTCATTTCTATTTTGTTTCGCTATTTGTTATACATATTTTTTTATTTTGCTCATCTGTTTACAGTCTGTAGGAACCTGAAGACCTACAAATTCCATTCTGCCGGCTGAATCTGAACCTAGTAAAGCAGTAATCAATAATATCACAGTACCTCTTCGTACCGTCTATCGGACACGAACAACAATTTATTCATTGAAATATAAACAATTTTCAATTTTGTTCACGTTGATTCTGATTCGAGTGATATCGCACTAAATATAATTAACGCTCTAGTTTTAACCCAGTCTTAACTAGAAACGAAAGGTGCAAATAGCAAGAGGTATTTTAAAGGAAAATTTTTCTTTATCGACCGAAATCATTACATACTTTAATTAAAAAATTTTAAAAACCCACACCTATTAGCTATAAAAAGTTTCAAATAAAATTTCCTGAAATTTCCTATTCCAGATTTCATTATAACTTAGAATTAGCTAATTTTTATTCGTTGTGAATGAAATTACAATAAAAAATATCTATACCTACATAAGTATAATAAAACTGTAACGAGACCGTGTCTGTACATGAAATATTTTTTGAAAATTGTACTGGTACTGTAGATAGTTATCGATTTATCAAAACCGGTTTCAGGATGTGCACGCATTACTAAAAAACTACTGTTCTATGCATATTCTTAATTATTATACTTATATACTTCTCACTGATTTTATACCAATACGTTCCGTGAACGACGTCGCGGTTACAGCTAGCACAAAATAGATGGCAAGACATGTCAATGACACATAAGGGTATGGCAAGATATGTCGATGACACATAAGGCACATGTCGATGACACATATGACACATAAGGGTTTAACACTAGAATCATACGTTGGTCTATGAGTCAAGTTAATCATACCTCGGCGTCATTTTGACGAATGGACTTTTTACGGGGAGTTTCAGAGTTTATTTGCAAAAAACATTTTTTTACATAACAATACCTACTATAAAAGCGAACAAAATATTTAAAAAAATTGGATTTGGAAAAATTTCTTAATATAAATTTTTTTTAATTTTTTTAATCTTTTTATCAAAGCATATTTTCTAGTATATTATTTAGCAAATACATCAATTGTATCCTAAAACATGTCTTTCAGATAATTAATTTATGAACTATATATGGGTCAGTGGACATGTGTGACTTTACAGAATGTGAAATTTCTCAGTTATAAATATTCCTACCTATAGATATGTAGTTATTTCCCCATCAGGCACATTTGTAAATTTTCTAAAATTTGTTAGTAATTTTTCGAATATGGTCTCAAAAAATAATAAAAATTAAAATATTTTCCACAAAATAAATTGTCAATCGTTTATTAAGTCATTCGAAACGCATTCTTTAGTTTTCGTTTCAATATATTAAAATTTCAGTATTATGTCGTCTCTATAAGTCAAACAGCTGTAATCATCTTTCACATTATCATAATCATTGAATAAATTAATTATAACATCCATATCTTTAATAAATTTTAGAAAAATTAGGAAAACTTTTATATGTGGAATACAAAATCTTTAAAAAAACATCGGTTAATCATACATCGTCGTCCTTTTGACGCACACTATTTCAGTATAAAAAAAAAACGACAATAGCTATAAACAAAATTTATACGTCTTATGTGTTATAATAACAAATAAATTAGATAAGAGAAGTTTCACAATAAGCAGGCAACGACAAGTTATAGTATTCGAGCAGGTAGAGAAGTTCGTTCGTCGTTTTGACGAGTACGTATGATTCTAGGGTTAAAGAAATTTGAAAAAGTTTTTTAGTCTTGAATTTTTAAAACTTATTTATTTGAAACTTTTTAGAGCTTTTTTATACTTATTTTAAATATGCACGTTCCAACAAGAAATGTTTCTGATAGCTTTCTGTACTGATACGGAAATATGACATGCGTATCTAAGTGTTCACGAATAGCACCGGGTCTGACGAGAGGGGCGGCATCACGGGACCGCGGGCTTTAAACGGGGGGTTCGTAGCTGTTTCTAGGAGGCCTGGAAAAAAATAAAATAGCTCTTTTTTTACTCTTCTTTCATATTTTTGGGGAAAAATTTAAAATAAATCTGGTTTGTTTCCGGAGCCCACCATATTTTTTCATGGTTCTGAATAACACACAAACTAAGCAGAAAAATTCGTTAGGAACAAACCACCAAGGAGGTATAATAATATATCTACCTATCTAGTTTAAAATTTTAATGATTTTTAGACTTTTGTTTTAGTTCTGCTTATTTTAGATATTCATCAAATAGGTATCATTTACATTCATAGGAAAAGGAATATATCTTCTCAGTATGTCTTTTACTTTCTTTCCGTATTTCACCGCAATGTCATATCTCCGTCATTAGATATTATTTATGTCACATAAAATTCTTTACGTTTTACTTTTCAAAAATAAATTTTTTTGCTACTCTGGAAACTTTATAAAAACAGTTTAAACCGTTCCAGCTCAGTCAAATATCATTCAACTTTTAACCATATATTGTACATAAGTAGCTAGTTAAAGTTTTGCGTTAGCTAGTGGAACTGCTTACCACATACATCCGTATATGTGCTTCTTTCTCGATTTTTGTGTGGAAATATTTTCCTCTGGTAAAATATTGGTTGGTTTGCAACTGGTCCGTCTGTTTGTCTGTCTCTGAATGTGGTTGTGTCTTTCAAAAGAAAGAATTTCTTTCCTGTTTGAAAAAGTTACTCGTACTATTTTTCCAACAGTGTAACCGTACTTGTTCTCGCCTACCACGTACTTATATATCTATATGAATTGCAGAGTACGTTGAGCGATACCACATGACTATGTTTGCTACAGTTCTAGCAATTGTGGTTAACAGTTTGACAACAATATTATATATAAAATATATCAGTACTAGTTGGAGTAGTAGAGTAGTAACAACAAGTATTCTTTAATTGGATCTACAAATGTGGTCAAATTAATTAGATACTTCATATGTAAAGTTTTGATTTGATTACACCAAAAGAAAATTTCAAATGCTTTGTAATGTTGTCAAAATAAAAAATAGCACTTTCCTTCACGTACTCTTTTAGTTATAAAATTGTCACTCTTGAGCTGGTGGGTCACTGTTTTATTGGTATGTCGGTAATGTGGTGATTTTAAAAAAATTATATTGAAAAGATAAGGAACTTCGTAGAGAATCAATATTATTCAACTGCAAAATAAATTTGTTCTACATTGAAACAATTAATTTCAACATTACTAGACTTTTGTTTATGTTTTACATTGAATCAGTACGGTTTTTATTAAAATTAAGTTATTTTTTCTCTGGGTGATACACTACCAAAAGCTGTATCGATTTATTTATAAGTACAACATTGTCTGTATGTACAGTCTGTATGTACATTATTTATGGTAAGAAGTTTTACTAGTTTTATAGGTTAACGTGGTATCAATTTCTATACATATGTGATGTAATTGCACAATTGTATCTAACAGAGTTTAGAGAGTGTGCTTGCAAATTCTTTCGATGTTCTTTTTAAAAAGTGCCATCTCAGTAAAATCTAGAATTAATATCTATAGAACCTGGTTTGTACTTAGTCTAGGAGTAAATTAGTCGATGATATGAAATCAAAATTTTCGATAGCTTCACGGATATGAGATATTTTCTTCAATGAATGAATAAATATAATAAATATCTTGTTTGTTTGACTTAATACGGAGTTTAATAAAGGAATTCAATTTTAAACATTCATGTAAGAAATTAAACTTACAAAAACAGTTCATTTAATGCATTCAGGATATAATTTCAAATAATAGTAAGACCTACAATATATTAATAGATGATTTTGTTTTGCCTTCTTTTATTCCTTTATTTATGCATTTACTTTTAATAACAGCAACAGCAAACGTTAAATTACCAAGAGAAACTCAGATAAAATGTCTCATGTGTGTGAAGGGGAATAAAAATAAACTACTTCTTAATTGGATCATCTTAGAAAATTATACCAACCCAATTCGGAACTTATTGCTACAACTCTACAAGTATCAATTTGATGCTAGCTTTAGAAGTCCTAAGAATAAGGCCAAATATCTGATAAGGAAGCTTTTATTATTAACCAACAGAATACAAGAGATAAATTTTTACAGAATCACATTCGCAAATAAATTTAAAAAAAAAGACGATAAACAATAAAATTATATCTCTGAAGTTACTAAAGATTTAGCGTTATTATTTAGGTCATCTCTAAATTCTAAGCAAGCTAGAAGAAAACGATCTGAATTTTATTTTATCTCTACTAATAATCAAGAAGTTTAGATATTTTTACAACCGTCAACCAGGTAATCGTAACAATCCTCCATATCAATGTTCAGCGCTAAATGTCGTAAAAAAATGTTGTCGTTTTGAGTACCTGTAAATGAAGAAAATAAAAGCTTTAATAGAACAGTAACTTTCATAGAAAATTTACTCAATTTACTCAAACCTGTATCTATGAAATGTTACAAAATATTTTAAGTGCAAAAAAGAGATGACACTGTTACTACTGGCATTATTTTCTAGACATTTCTTTTTAAATGACAGTGGTAAATGAAATCATATAATACAAGCAATTGAATATTGTCATATTGCCAACCGACGAGGTTTGGTCTCTCTTGTGTAAATTTTTTTTTTTTCGTTTGAAGAAAAAAGCAAATTTTCTGCCATCTAAAAGGTTTGGCAGTTATTTTATTTTTTATTTTTGTTTTTTTTTTTTGTTTTTTTTAATTTTTGTTCGCATGCTACTATTGTTTTGTTTCGAGTAGACGATAAAAATTTTTGTTTATACTTAAGTGTTTTTGTTTTTTTGTTTCTTTTTTTGTTATCGTGTTCAAGTATTTTAACTACTTTTTTGTAAATATACATGAGCCGACATAATTTACATAAGCTTGGCGTTATTACATGAATGCAGATACATACTGCCGGTTACCTATGAAAAACATTACTAGAATCAATTTCTTACAATGATAAAAAGGCAAGTTGTGGTCAAAAATTAATAGTATTACTTACTGTTAAAAAATTTAAATACTTACTGAAGTTTTAATTTTTTGGGAGCGGTTAAAATTGCATGACTTTTGCGTGAGATATTTTACGGATGGCTACATATCTAGAAAATACGAGTATTTGAAAATTACATGATTATATAGCTTAGAATTATGTGATATAAACACTGCTAGACAGTTGTTTCAAAATTATGTTAGAGAAAACTGTACAGAGAAAAATTGAACCCGAGCTTGAACCCCAGCGAAAAATTTTAAAACAGGTTTTTTACATATAGAAACGCCAAAACTTATTTTACTATGAATCAGTGCATCACCTGACAGAAGTTGCGAAAGTCTATACAATAAAAATAATTTAATGTACAACAGCTTGTCTTCTATATATTGTATTTTGTTTTACAGTATTATTTAGCTGAAAAAATATTAAATTTTCTTAACAATTAAACAACATACTTCGCTCGTAAAATTCAGCGTTAATTCTATAAGCATTATTTCATCTCTAAGCAGTCAAATTAATTTATTTATTATGCTTTTTTTAATAAATAGAACCGGATTTCGTGTCAAAACATCATTAGTTCCAAACAAATGAAATTATAAAAGGTATCAGAAATACAATTATGAAAATTTTCACGAAAAATAGCAATAACAAAACCTCATTATATTCATACTTCTTTCCTTTTTAACAAATTATTACAAAATATACAGTAATAATTTAATAATTCCGTCATTACTTTAAACTGATAAGTATAATTGGTTACTAAAAATATGAATACATTTGTAAATATAGGGAATAGTAGGGAATAATGGTACAGCATATTTTACACATAATAACCATTATAAACATGTGACGCAATATAAATCTTGCGTTATGTGGAAATTTATTTATAAAATTTATTTTGGTAACATATCATATAATTATTCAAAATTAAATATATTACTGTGATACTTGAAGAAAGTGGCTCTGAAATATTTTGTAGTAAACAATGTACAACATTGAAATTGTTAGTCTATTTATATTTGAAACATTATCCATTTTCTTTAATTCACGATAATAGGGATTAGTATATTACCGCTATTTAGCAAATATGTTATATAAACAAATTGGAAATCTACTTTTTTGGATGAAAAAGTTTTTTCTTTCATAAATCGACTGTTCAAAAATATGTTTCTAAAGTTCAAAGACGCAAAATTCGAAGTATTTAGAAAGAAACAACGTCAAACTAAGAATAGACAACATTGATAGTTATATGTCAGCATGATTGCCTTAAACTCGTTTTCGAATACAACAGTTTTAAAATTTGTGAATAGGATAAAAAATGACAATGCCAAATTTTAAGCAAAGCTAGTAATTAATAAAAGATTTTATCTACGACTACCATGAAATTGCTTGTTTATTGTACAAAATACTATCTAAGTAAGCTACGTATTACATACAGCCACATATCCAGCTGTACAAAAAATGTCCCTTTACACGCATGTATGCTAAAAACAACAACGCCTACTATACTTTTATTAATTCTTATAATTATTATATATTACCTATACAGTGATACAGGCACATGATAGAATTTGTACAAAAATTTTACCTAGCAGCTGATTGTTTACGTTTGTTTTTAATAAATTTCAAATACTACATAATTTTAATGTATTGATATTTGTTGATTTATACCAAATTTTTGTCGTTTATTGTGAATTTCATGTTAGTCGTAGATAAAATATAGTAACTAACTCGGTTGTAAGGCATATTACACACAAATTGATAATTAGGACAATCTGCCAGATAAAGTTTGGAACATCACTTGCGCGACGAACGAACAAAACTTGTTTTGTCCAACTATATTTCTATTATATAAACAAAGCTATAAAAAATTCTTTTTTCTTCATGGCAAAAATTGTAAACGGTTATCTAAAGGAACGTAGTTCTGTAAAATTTTAGGAGGAGATATTTCATAAATAGACAACAGAAATAGGCCATTGTTGAAGAATGCAAGATGTTTTTTCATTTTTTTTTTTAATATTTTCAAACTGATTTAAATTTATATGTTTTTGTATTGTCTAATTCAAAATATGGTATTGTACCATAGAGCACTAGAGAAAAAATATCTATCTCTATACTACTGGAACTAGTGTAACCGCTTGAGATAGAAAATATGTTGTATAAGTACACGGTGTTTACTTTGTATTTGTGCGGTAAACTCTGTTAGTGTGAGTGATCGGTGGTGCACATGACCCTAGTTCGCATACATATGTGATACTTGTGCGGATTCTACAATGCTAACAACAATCAAATGCATTGTTGTTTGACTGACTTACACTCAGCGACGGTTACTGAGCAAATGACACTAAGCAGCCTAAGATGCACATAAAAGCACATAAGTGATTGCAGAAAAGAGATAGTTATATTTGTTCTATTTGTTCTGTGGTATTGTACATTTAACCGCATACATACACATACACTCACACACAATATGTGGCTTCAATCATCTTCAACGCAATGTGAGTTAGTGTGTAGACAGACCGTAACGGGCGCCCGTCCCATTGCCCGTGCGGCCTCCCGCACGAACAATTCAATACATATATTTAAATGTACGTATTCAGACCAATACGAACTGGTTTTTGCGGGCAAATTGACGGACAATCTATTTGTGGGCATTTTACGAACTGTGAAGTGGGTAGGTAGGTAATAAAATATTTAACAAAAAAAAAAATTTCAAGTGGTCACCTATTTCAACAAATAGATGAATATATACCAATTTTTTTCTACTTTTTAATAAAACTGTTAGGTAAAAAATTTAAACATAAATGTTTTGACTAGTACAATTAAAATAATACACAATTTTAAATCTATTGTATGGGTCACGTATTCAATTTTGTTTCATCTTTTGGGTATAACACTAGGTAAATACAAAATTATTAAATAATATTTAAAAATAAGTTTATTAAATGAAAGTTAAGTACATTTAATATTATTCAATCTAATACCATAATTATGCTCTTGCCTTCTTACCAATTATTTTTTAACCAACAACGCGGTTTATTTCTAAATCAAAAAATTTATTACAAAGCATTTGAACAGTAAATGAAAGAGATTCCTGCTTCTTGCCGAACATTTATTAGCACTTGTAGACCAGAGAACTTTTGCAGAAGTAGGTATAAAAAATATAGAATATGAGTAACTAAATATACTCACGGCTAAATTACCAATTAGGCAAGTACTGAAATATACGTGAATCATTGTCGGAAAATAAAAATCTACGTTTTCATGGTGAACTATGCGTAAAAAAAAATGGAAGGTATTTGCAGTCAATATGCAATAGAATCCATCTTATTTTTTTCTTCCTTTATTATGTATTTTTATTTTTACATACCCTTCGCTATTCAGAAAAGAAGTAATAAAATTTTTTGGGAATTCCAGATTTTGCATTTAACTGTAAGTCGACAAAAAATATTTTTACTTAAAATATACATTATTTTATGGCCCTGTATGTCTATAATCTCAAAGTCTTTTATGTTTGACACGTTCGTCCACTTGTTGGTTCTATTGTATTTTTATAAAAATAGTCTTTATGAGGTGCTCGCATCGATGGGAATGTCGAATTTGACCGCATTGTGCCACGTGCCATTTTGCGGGCACGTTACGATCACCCCGACCAGTCGGACCTATCCTTCAGATACACTACACACATAGCACAGTCCATAGCATATTGACAGTCCATATATGTCTGCAAATAAAGTGGACGTACCTTACGTAGCTGATCACACTGTAACTGAAAATTTATTTAATGTTTCAACAAGGAAATTAAATAAAGAATGGCTTTTGGATAGTGGATGCACACATTGATGTTATAGCGAAAGGTGTCGTTCAGTTGTCAGTTCCAGATACTGATGGAAGTCGCCGATTAATGGAATTTAAAGATACCTTATATGTCCCGGATTTGAGAACAAATCTGATTTCAGTTGCTAAGATAACGGATAAGGGACATGAAGTAGTTTTTTGGAAAAATTATACTTACGTGGAAGATGGGCGTGGCAAAATGTTTCCTATTGCCGAGCGCCGGGGCGACTTATATTACATTCGTGAAAATGTTGCCAATGAATGTGCGGAGGCAGTTGTACAATCTTCTGAATTGCTGAAGTGGCATGAGCGACTAGGTCACTTGAACAGCAAGGATTTAATGAGATTAATCTCTAATAAATTGATTCCCGGGATGGAAAACTATTCGATAAAAATAGTGAGGCAACGGTTAAGAAGACTGATTTAAAAGATATTGAACAGTGTGACATCTGTTTGAAAGGAAAGATGACTGCGCCGAATTTCCCCAAAGGTCGTGAGCCGTGCAATGAAATATTTAAAATTGTACACTCAGATGTTGTAGGTCTCTTTAGGACAGAGCCTATGGGTTACTATGTTACGTTTATTGACGAGGTATACTATGTTACGTTTATTGACGATAGCACGAGATGGTATGAAGTTTACTTTCTACGCCAAAAATCCGGAGTGTTTAGTGCGTTTAAACTTTATAAGCAAATGGCTGAAAAGCAAACTGAAAAGAAAATCAAATTTTTACAATCGAACAATGGTCTCGAGTACTGTAATGAAGAATTTAATAAATATCTGGCAGAAGAAGGAATTGAGAGACGGTTAACAATACCTCATACTTCTCAGCAAAATGTAGAACTCAGTTCGCATTTCTATTACAACCAAATTTTTATGATAGAAATGGTACTGGAAAAGGTTTTTTTCTTGGATGTACTGGAAATGTAACCCAGAAAAACACTATCGGTTGAAGTAGCCTCAAGTACATAAGCATATTTTTACCGCCTAACAGATAAATTAAAGAAAAATTAAAAAATATCAATAAAAAACGCCGTGAGCAGCGGGGCCCCATCACGGTAGTCGAATTTTCCCCTTCATCTTCGGTATTGAATGTCTACAAGCGAAATGTGATTGAAAGTCTACAACCGAATTGTCATTTTGTTGGTTTCAAAACTGGTGATGAGTGTTCGGCTGATCGAGGCTTTAAAAAAAGGTTTTAAGTATTTAAGGGCTGTATCTCAGTAAATTTCAATTTTGTGCCGAAAACAGGTAGCAGAAAAGTAGCTAAAAGGTACTAGCTGGATACTAACTGAATACACGTACAAAATTTCAGCCCTCTAGGTTTCCTTAGAGAGTCTCTAGACATGTTAGAAAACAAGCAAAAAAATTAAGGAAATATTGGCGTAAAAATCGTGGGGGTAAGGGTTAAAAGTTGAAACCTCCAAAAAACAGTGTCTGGCTATTAGCTTAAACCTGTACACCAAATTTCAGCCCTCTAGGTTTATTTGGGGAGATTTTGACCCGAACGAAACTGTTAAAAAACAAGAAAAATCATGTTCTTTTGGGTATAAAAATGGTGGGGGTAGGGGTTAAAAGTCGAGACCCCCAAAAGGCACCCCCTTGATACTAACTCAATCCGAATACAAAATTTCAGCCCTCTAGGTTTATTCGGGTGACCTGTGCGAGTGGTACAACTTCGAAAACGTCGAAAATGCATGAAATTGTAGCTTAAAAAATGAGGGGGGTGGGGGTAAAATATTAAAACCTCCAAAAAGCACAACCTAGGTACGAACTTTATCAACACACAAATTTCAACCCTCTACGTTAATTCTGGGGGGCTAGGGGCCTGTTAGATCCAGCGAAAATCGTTTTTCCCCCCTCTACTCCCACCATATCATCCTAGGAAGCTGAATTTTGGATATGTTGTAGATAATTGACCGAAACATTATTTAAAAACCGGTTTGGAAAAGTTTTATTGCTTTTCCGCCCCCCACCACCCCCTTAAAGGTCGGGTCCGAAAAAAAATTTTGCCCAAAATTTTGACCCCACTTTGATAGTATTGTTGTGCATCGGAATAAGCCCCACTTACCAAATTTCATCTCTTAACTTCCATGGGGGGGCCCTACACATATTAAAAGGTTGCGGGAAAATATATATATATATATATATATATATATATTATATATATATAATATATATATTATATATATATATATTATCAGACATCATTTTTTTTTTTACATAATCGTGTTCTACGGGTCCGAAAACGGATAGCGCCCCTGGTCTCGCCTCTCGCAGCTCTTATCGTATAGACTGTATAAGTCTAATTTTTCGAAGAAAATTCGACTAAAAATGCAATTATCGAAATTTTTAGAAATTTTTAGAATTTTCTTTTACGCAAATAATGATTCTTATATTTCGTTAAAAGAGCAATTATCTATACATACTCGTATAATAAAACTGTAACGAGACCGTTTCTATATATGGAATATTTTTTTGAAAATTGTACTGGTACTGTAAATAGTTATCGATGTAGATATCAAAACATCGATTTTTAAAATTTTGTCTGTCTTTCTGTCTGTCTGTCTGTCTGTCCACGCATCATGCAAAAACTACTGAACGGATGTTGATGAAATTAGGTATGATGATAACTTATTACCTGGGTCAACATCTAAGATACTTTTTATTCCGGGAAAATATTCCCACGGAAAAATAGAGAAACCATTTTTAACATGTGCACACATTACGGAAATTTATTGAACGGATTTTGATGAAATTTGGTGTGGTGATAACTTATTACCTGGGTTAACATTTATGATACTTCTTACTCCGGAAAATATCTTATTCACATGGAAAATGGAAAATTATTGAACGGATTTTGATGAAATTTGGTTTGGTGATAACTTATTACTTGGGTCAACATTTAAGACAGTTCTTACCCCGGAAAATATCTTATTCCCAGGGGAAAATAAAAAAACATTTTGGGCAAGTGTATGCATACGCAAAAATTATTGCTCTATGCAAGTTCTGTTTAATAATTATTACATTTATATAGTTCTCAGTGAGTTGATAACAATGCGTCGCGCGAATGACGTCGTGTATACAGCTAGTTTAAACTAATTTTCTTCTAATGATGATAATTACACTTCTAATAAGGACAATACCGTACAGTAAATAACTTAAAATACGAGTATTTGAAAATCTGACTATTGATAATGGATAGCTGTATCGAGAATGGGTAGATGTTATATGCATACATATTTTGTATAATATGTGGTTATATATTTCTCGAATTTCTGCAAACAATACAGCCATCTGCATATATAAAATAGAAACGGCACAGCAAGTATATATGTAGTAAAAAGGAATGAACCAAGAACAAATTAAGAAATTTTCAAAAATAAAAAAAAATATTAAAAATTTAAACATGTTTAGTTATCATATGGACTACTTTCAAAGTAGCCCAAATTGTGGAAAATCGCCCAATACAAATTATGAGCGCGAGACATGTTTGAAATCCACCCAAATTGCGGAAATACGCCATATCTGGCAACCATCACTGTATTCCTAGTAGAGAATCATCTGTCCCTCGAACTCTTCGCTATCACTACTTTCTCATTCTATTCCCATTCTCCTTATACAGTAGTACCTCAATAATTCGGCCCTCGAAAATCTAGACCCTTCAGTAATTGAGCTCAATTTAACAATTAGTAGATACAATTTTACAAACATTTATATTCTATATTTACAGTCAATTAGTACAGTACAAAATAGAATTATATTGTACAGTAATTGATCACGCGAAACGCAGAACTGCCTACAAACCCAGTACATAGAACAGCAGTGCTTGCTGTTAACTTTTTAGAGAAGCTATAAGAGTCATTTAAACGGTCTCGCGATGGTCCGACTTTTTCGTAAATCCAGCCTACCGGCCGCCCATTTAGGCCGGATTATCGAGGTCTTACTACACATGCAATACCTACCATTCAAGGACGTTTTCTATACGTATAATTTATATAGAATTTAAATAATTCTCAAAAGAAAAGAAAAATATAGCTGCAAAAAGAATATACCATGTGAGTTTTTCGAGAGTTGCCATCTCTATTACAACCAAACTTTTATGATAGAAATGGTACTAAAAAAGGTTCTTTTCTTGGATGTAATGGATATGTAACCAAGAAAAACAGTAGCTGTTGAAGTAGCCCAAAGTACATATGCATAGTTTTACCGCCTAACTGATAAATTAAAGAAAAATTAAAAAATTAAAGTTGGGTAAAAAAAAATTTTTTGCTCATTCATGTCGTTAATTAATGCATTAGATGAGTTTTATCGAAAAATTAACATATATATATATATATATATATATATATATATATATATATATATATATATGGTCCCATTTAAAAATCTATAAGTTTGTATCATAGCTCGAAAACCATAAGAGCTATAAAGCTCCTGATTATAGCAATCGGTTGCCCCCGTCGATATCTACAACTCTTATTTGAACAATTTTTCGATTGAATCAACGGTTTGGCTGTAATAAAAATGGCAACTCTCAAAAAACTCACACAATATTATACTAAAAGTAACGTTATCTTGATTAAACTACCCTTAAAAAAAAAAGCGGAAGATTTCAAGAGGTAAACTTTTTACTCTTTAGCATAAGAAATTCAAAAATTCCAAAACCATTCAAATCCATCCATTATAAGTTGATTTCGAGGTATAAACCTAACTGCACTGGACTAAATATGTACTTAATTTTGTATTAAAATTAATTTTATATCTAAGAATTCGAAAATTTTTTAAACGTTCAAAGTTTTTACGTTAAAAAAAATGTCAGTAACACTCTTGAAAACCAATTAAGAAACCCGAATATTTCAGAAAACGCCAGTAACCAAACTACAGTGACCTCTGTGTATGAAATATTTACTAAATGTTTACTATATCTGCGACATTGTCTAATTGTCATCTAACTAAATAAAACTAGGCGAGAGAGAAAATAAGATATATCAATATTATATTCCATTCATATGGATATTTAGGACTTAAGGTTTGAGCAGTGACATTCAAACAATAAAAATCTCACTATATTAGCAAGTCTCACAATCTAATTCTTAGGAATAGTAACAGAAATGCAGGGCCAGCAAGAGAAATAACAGACCCCCGGATACAGCAAAGACTAATTTCAATTTGGTCTCCAAAAATACAGCTGGCGAGCAAAAAAAAGTTTTTCACTTTCCCTGCGCCTCTAATAAAGGCTTCGGGACTCTTTTTAGACCTGAGTCCCTGAAAAAGCTGCCCCATCTGACCCTCCTCTCGCCGTTCCTGCAAAAATGCGATTCATGTGATATTACATGCATTATATTTAAATAGTGAACAAACATTTGTTACGCTTAAAGATCCAAAACGTTTATTGAGCGAAAAAAACGACAACAACGCGTTGTGGTCACTTAAAATCATCCACAACACGAATCTCGTGTTGTGGCCTTAAGGGGGACCACTAGTGTGACACTTTGAAAAAATTGGAAAATTTTTTTTGCATGCTTTGATAGACAATACCTTTAAAATAACATACTAAAATTTAAAGAGGGTATCTCAAATAGTTTTTGATTTACAGCCATCTAAAGAGCGAATTCAGATTTTCGTTGTTAACTTTGAGGTACTGAGAAATGTATGAAAATTAATAGTTCGGGAGTTTTTGGACGTAGCTGCCAGTTACATGTTTTTGAGTAGAGACCTTGGCACATTTAAACGACTCATCTACTTTTACTATGACCCTTATAGTGAGTACATCATAAATAATTTTAGTAAGAATTCTCAGTGATTAAAACTAAAAGGTAAGATACAGAAAAACTACATTTTTCAAATTTGCTGCAGTTATAACTCGAAGACAAATCATTCGATCGATTTGATTCTTATTGTAGCTTCTTTTATATATGTTTCTTCGTATCATGAGCCTCCAGTTTTCCGATCGAATAAAAAATGCAATTTTTGCAGGTCAAAGATCATCACATTTTTGAACAAAATTTTAAATTTTTTTAAAAAACTCCGCCATTTTGTTAAATTTCAACTTTTTTTGATTGAGGTTCACGGCACGAGCAATACTTTCTAGTTTAATACGCTTTTTGGTTTTTTGATTTCAGGCACTGTGAAGGTCGCCATCACTGCAGCAGTGGGGGAAGTTTTTTTTGGAGCCTTGGGAGATCTCGAATAACTCACTGAAATTTCAATTTTTTTGTCCAAAAATTTTATCTTGAATTTACTATATATCAACGAATATATCCCTAAAATATTAAAATATTCCATATAGTAGTTTTCTTTAAAGAAATTCCCAAAAATCACCTTTTTTCAGGCGGTTACACTAATGGTCCCCCTTAAGAAGACAAAGGCCTTTAAAAAAATTACCCTAGAAATACCTGTGACGCTTACGTATAGAATTATTTTGAGCACGGTTTCATTTTTTTTAGTCTCATTGTCAGTAGATCTGAAAATATTCATTAATTTAGACACAAACACACGTACGTACAGAAACCCCACAAAAGAAATGAGCTGAAATTCGATAAGCAAGATTTATAAGCAGACATTTAGGGCAAAACTGGGTTCCGTCCTAATTGCCCGAGGATCTCGGGGGAGAGCTAAAAAGGCGAAAATTTTCCAAATTTGAATGTTTTCATATTTTTAATTCAATAGTTTTTCAAAGCTTAATAACTTTTAAAAACGAACACATTTTTACATTTTGGTTTAAGCAATTTACATCTAACTACATATAATATTGTTATGCATAACAATTTGTAACCAAAATAACAATTTTTTTATTCATTTCTGTTAAATTACACCAGGAATATTACACATTTTCATATTTTTCGTCCGGGCCTAGCGGTGGACTTGGAGACATATGCTACCAACATCATTTTGCTGTATTTTAAAAACTACCAAACCGAGCTATATTGCGGGTAATAAATTTTCATGAAATGTATTAAAAAAGAAAAGTGAAATAAATTTTTACGTTTGCATGGTAAAAAATATTTTTTTTGACCTTTTGTTAAATGTGACAAAGAAACATTGTACATAGTGTAATGAGTTTTTAATGTTAATTTTCTTAATTATGTATTTAGTCTTTAACTTTATAAATCTTCAGACACGTTCATTTTAAATGTATAGCTAATAAATTCGATACGTATGGAAATGTCTCATTTAAATTGTTAGGCAATGAGAAATACATTGGAATATACAGTAATTACCTTGCGATTAGAACTTTTAATCGAATTTTCATATCTTGAATATACTACTAAAGTGACTTGTATATACTGAATAATACCTAGTTATTCAAGTGTAGGTACTTATGTACATATATTACACTTTTCTCTTTTTAGCGAATTTTCAGATTGAAAATTCAGCTGTTACGCCCATTGTTATGATGCAACTTGAAACAAATCCATTAAATGGGGGGGGGTCTAAATTAAATAGCTGTATGGGTCTTTACAACATCTTGTTCAACAATTATTATGATCCTTGGGAAAAATAAAAGTGAAGTTAAATCCTCCCCCCCTTCAGGACCGTAATATTTAAACAATAGCCTAAAATATTCCGAAAACTACCAATACCAATATCTCAAAGTGTGGAAATCATGTGGAAACATGCTACTAAAATATGAACATAAGTAAAGATGTCTGGCAAAAGAAACGAAGTACTATATTAATTACTAATTTTGTATCTAACTTCGGGGTACCTGATGTAAAACTGTGTTGGACTATAATTCAGATAATTTTATGTCAGTGAAACTGCATGCAACAGCTATTATACTATACAGATATTTTTAAAGCTTAAATAAAAACACTTTTCGATGGTTTAGAAATACGTATTATCAAGGTTATGTTTTTTAAAATCTTTAACATTTAGTTAGAATGTATTATAGAAAATAATACAACAAGTCCTAACCCAAATGTATGACTTTTATAACAAATCACACCGGCAAAACAGTGGTCATCGTGTCGCCGGGCAGCGTAAATACAATGGCGGCTGCGGCACAGACACCCACAGCTTGTGCTGCATTGTCTTCGTGAATGACTTAAAGCAGGAATAGTTTGTCTGAATCTGGTAAGTTATGACTTGAAATATTCCATAAATTACTTTGATTTTACAAAAAATGTACAGTTTAAAAAAATACACTAAAATTGGAATAAATTGAGATAAATTTATTGTAGGTATATACAAATCGTAGAATATACTAAAAATTTTCCAAATAGTAAGTACTTCACCTGTATAATTTAAACATCTTCGTTACAAAGTAATTCAGTTTAATGTAATTTTAATAACATTATAAAAGAAAGTTCCTTTTATTTAAAAAAAAAAATCCCATTTACATATCAAATACGAACGAATATAAGCAAGCACACAGACTTTGGTTACTGAATGATTTTTGTCGACGCATGTAGAAAATTTTCAGTATTATCTTCTTATTTATATTTTTTCCTCTGTTTCGCAAATTCAATTACGGTGGTTCATCATTTTAAATGTAAAAACAGTTGTTCTCTCATTATGTTAATATCGTCAGAAACGAAAACAGACATCCACGGATGTAGGCATCCAAGCACAGACAACATAATGTAGACAAACTTTTGTTAGAAACTTTGTTTACATATTAAATGTTTACTTCTTCCACGGTTGTTCATTTTTTACGCATTTTGCGTTGTGACTTATGATTATGATTAACATATTTTATTTATTCCATATATCTAAAAAAAAAAATTAAGTGGGTAGGTTGTGTTTTATGTTAATTCAAACTTTAAAAGAAAATTACGCTTAATATAAATGTGTCTAATTACATCATCTATAGCAGCTATATGATACGTATTAAATATTTGTAAAAATTGACAAAGGATAAAGAGAAACTCACCAAAATGCAAATCGTACTAGTGCAAATAGGGTTCTGTACAATATTTGTAACCAAAATTTTAGCTAGCAGTATGTGAATATAAATATTTTAACAAATTTTTAAAATCTGTGAGGACGACCGTTTTTCCTTACATCGAATCATAAAAAATATATTTTGCCGAAAAACTTACCTATAGTTTAGCAGTTGTATGGAAATAAATGATAAAATTGTTTATAAGATTTAATTCCGCTAGAATTTCCAATCCTGATAATCCTGACTCAATTTACACACCATTTGCATTGTTTATGATTTTTTCAGATTTTCCTTTTGGTGATAAAGATTTTGAGGATAACAATTTTTAAGCATCTTTCTAGAAAAATAGTTTTAAGAAATGTATTAAAAGTTCATTAGATCTACACTTCTGAATTTCTGGCTTAATAAACTTTCATTTGAGAACCTACACGATTTTTTTTTAAAACCGATTTTTATCGATTAACCCCCAGACTCAAAACGCAACTTTTTATATTTCAGATCTATAATTAGTATAATAAATTATCATCACCACACTTCTATTTCAGTGCCTGTATATTCTCTGCACTTTTAGAATCACTGAAGTGATATATATCCCATTTGGATGTATACATACGATTTACATGTTAATTTATAACATTGGATTCCCATAAGGAAAAAGCTAAGTCACAAGAGTGCTTTGAGCAAACTAACAATACTAGTTTAATATTATAACAAATTGTTACTATGGCTTTAACAATAATAATGCAGTAAAATAAAGAAATGAATGTCGCAATTTTCATGCAATTCACACTTTTACATAATAAATATTTGTGTCATCTGCTGTAAATTCAAAATAACCCTGTCGCAGCACCTACATAACATAGCGAATTTCCATTTATAAAAATCAGTTTTTCTGTGATTTTTCACCCTTCTAAGTAATTTTTCCTCTTCTTTCTAATGGTGTAAATAAATGTCACAAAAATTTTCTAACTTTAGACAATTTTGGCAAAAAACTAACTTTTGTCACTAAAAATTACACAAAAAAACTATCTTCCAGGCATCCGACATGGCTGGCTAACGAACTTGTCCAACGGTGTGGGACTAAATACAAATATAATACATAAATTTTAGTGAATATTATTTTTTGTTTGTAAGGACCTCAAAACAAATTTCTGCCATAGTCTCGGGCTCAAGTCGCATCATAAGATTGGCTATAATAGCTAAATTCCATTCTGGAAATTCGGTAAAACCACCCATAAAACCTATAAGTCTAGCAAGTACTTAACACATTAATATTTTTTGTATATATCAACATCTAAACACATTCCAGTCCCTTTTTGAAAATCTTGCCAGAACTTAAACACTTTTAAAATTTTTTTTTATTGTTAAAATCGAAACGTTATTTTGAAGACGGTTAAAATTACTATATTTTACATCAAAATGTCAACACAATCACCCCCCCCCCCCCCTATAATTACTCCTAAACTTGATGCTAGAAAATTGAGAAAAAAAGTCGTCAAGTGCGTGTTTGACACGCATTATTTAGGGCTACTCAGGAATTATGTGTTGTATGTTGTATGAATCATTACATGTTGTATGATTAGTAAGAAACCTGCAAAAAATTTTGATAATTATACCATAGCTACAAGTTAAGGATATTATGGAGGTACTTAAAAATGGTGACAGTCTTATGAAAATTTGTGCGAATAATGGTTTTTCTAAATTTAATCGACTGTGAAAATTTAAATTAGATTCACTACAACGTTTAAAAGTTATTGCAGGTTTAATTTTTGCTCACTTTTAACATGCAGTCTAATTGAGTTTTCAATAGAAACCGAATATAAACCAGCTTTTAATGCTTAGAAAAAATGGTGATAAGGCTCTTGTTTTTGTTTTAGATGTTAGGAAAAACGCTTATACAACTTTTTTTATCCCCAAATTTACCAAAATAGCCCCTCTAGTAGGTCCGACTCTGGCTTTGTATATATCAGTAGAAAGCTCTCTAAAAATGAAGTGTTGTGTCAATTTAAAATTTTTCTTTATCTGCCGCAGTTTTCAAGTAATCTAGCAAAATTGAAATTTTACCCTAATTTTGAGGGGTAATTTCACTTCTTAAATGGCGACTGTGTCAGATGAAAAAAATCGGGTCCGTTATTTTGGTCGACCCTACGGGTTGTCCCCATTTACTCTTTTCTCGTCTCTTTTGATCCCAATTTTTCATAGAGAAGAAATTATACGATTTTTGTTAATTTTTCAAAAACCACCAATATTTTTAAATTTTTTTGGATACTGCTGATAAAGTGACCATCTTCGCGTAAATTTTTAATATATTAAAGATTAGGTACTCATAAAATAAATACAAAAAAATACGGTGTGAAGTCTGAATGCGTACCTATTCATCCTTGTCTACGGTAGCACATTTTTTATTGACATAAATATTAGAAACGCAGGAAAAGAGACCAGGAATCAACATAGAAGTGGATTATGGTACGATATATTTTCTGAAAAAAGTGCTTAGGACCAAAGTTATAGAGTTCAAAGTGATGCACTTGATGATGACTTTGAAGTTGACCTTGAGGTCAATTTCCAAAGTCATTTGAAAATCATTTAATATTTTTCAAAAGGAGTAGCTTACTTTTCACCCCTAAATGGTTCAAAGTATATTCGAACGAATTTCACATGCAAGATAGAAAATAAGTGATCAAGAAGTAATTTTGAAAAATACTTGCTCAATCGCAATCGGAAAAATAATAGTTAATCATATGTTCAATTGAATTCCTAATATGATAACTATAGAGTAGCAATAAAAATTTTAAAAAATTTTGAAAATTTCTAATATAACATAAAGTTAATGTTTAACTTACAATTAGAGTGATATTAAATCTTTCCTTAACTTTACTTCTAAAATTACTTACAAAAATGTTTTCTTCTAATTTTTTCTATAAATCAACTTTGAAGATAGATTGAGTCAATACATGAAATTACTACTTATAGGTACAGGATATGGTCAAAGTTCGGCAATGGCTAATCATTTTCAACTGACCTTGAAAATCGATTTCAGGGTCACTATCAAGTGCATCGCTTCAAATTCTACAAATTTGGTACTCAGCCCTTTTTTCAGAAAATATGTCGTTTCAAAAATATCTAGCTATAACTGTTTTCATCTACAGAGGTTGAATGGTGTTTTCTACCCCTAAAAAGCGTATTTAGCCGAAATAAAAAAACACGTATTTAATATTTTTCGCTGTTTAATAAGTATGTTAAGTTTCATTCAAATTGGCGAGTATTAGTTGGGTAGTGTTATTTGTCAGAATGTTTTGCCGATCTAGTTTTTTCAATATTTCTTTGCTCGTTTTCAGAATTTGTATTTTAATTTCTACGGACAAATAACTCATTCTTTTCTTCGATTTGAGTAACTTTTATTTGCTGATGTTGACCATTAATTGATCGAAACATATCAAATATTTTTCAATGATTTTTTTAGCGAATGTCGAAAATTTTGAAAATTTTTTCACCGTTAGTAAGTTAAAGTATTTGAATTCATTAAGTAATTAAATGATGTCCACAAGAACCTTACGGACTACCATAAGTTATATGAGATCCCTAGGACCCGTTTTTTACTGTTAGGATAAACTTTTTACTAAAATTATTTTAGATGAATAAAGGTTATGTTGTATGATTTCCGCCAGGGTTTACTGTTCCCATTATTGTAAAAAATAAACTAACCGACCGATTTTGAAAATTTTTTCACTGTTAGAGAACTAAATTATTTTAGATGGATACAACTATGCTGCACAAAGTCCGTTCGGGTTCTTGGGTCCCAAAAATATCAAAACTAATTACCCAGCCGATTTTAAAAAATCTTTTACTCTTAGAAAGCTAAACTATTTTAAATAGGTACAGTTCTTAGATGAGATCCGCCAGTCCCCAAAATTTGGAAATTCGCTATGTTATGCAGATGCTGCGACAGGGGTATTTAATCTGACAAACACAAAAATATTGCAGATCCATGGTAACGCGATTTAAAAATGAAACATTATTGATCAAAAAGTGTCAGAGATCACATTGATCCTGAGAAAAATTTCTCACCATACTTGCCCCATGTTCGATAAATCTGTTTCCAGCCTGTATATGTAACCGTGTATGTATTATTATTAAAAATGAGTGTATGTTAACTAATATGTAATTTAAGAGGGTGACTCACCCCCTCTCCAATGTTGCTCAAACTGAATTTTGAAATCGAAAATTTCATTTCTACGTTATTTCAAATGTCTTAAACTATTTTCCATGAAGAAGAACTTCTTAAACTACACAAGTAGTACGACTATTCGACACAGTCACTCCCTAGTTAACTACCCCTAGACTTAATATTAGGACATTGAGCAAAAATAGGTCAATTAGATTTTCTGACGTAGATTTCAAATCTGTAAACAGAATTTTTATATTGTTTAATTTTATCCCCTTTTTGCAAAATTAACCCCTAAATTTTAACTCCCAGCCACCCCTCTTGACACAATTTGAACGAATTGCATACCAATAAATAGCTCTTTAAAAAAGAGCAATACTGCCAATTTAAACTTTTGCTCTATCTCTTACTGTTTTCGAGATATTTAAAAAATTAAATTTTTACCCCAATTTTTGGAGGGCGATTTCACCCCTTCAAGCCGTTTTTCCGCCGATAAAAAAAAATACGTGTCGCTTATTTTTTAGTGTTCTACAACATATCTAAGTTTCATCAAAATCGATAGGTCCGGCCTCGGGCCCTTTACTTGTAAGAAATACGTATGAGCAAATGACAGTTCCAATTCCTTTTGGCCGTTCATATTTGCGAAATTATTTATTTCCGGCAAACATCGAAATTACAGTTGACGTGCTCTACAATTTACTCGTACCTGGCGACTGTATCCGAACGTGTGTACTGTGTACAATCTAAAGCAGCAAACACTCTCGGAAACCGCGTAATGTTATAAAAATTTTCTTTAACTTGCGCCTTTTCGACGTCAGTTGTTGGAAATTTAATGAATTCTTCACGCAACAAAGCAATTTTGTGTGACACTAATTTCACTACTTTGCTAGTAGTAGCTTTGAAAACTCCTCCTTAAAAAAAACATTATTTCTGAAGATAATGTACTATTCCTAAAAAAAAGATACATTACTGCTTAGTTGAAATAATTATTATTTAAAAAACAGGATACCAGTTCGTTTTGTGTTGTATTCGTGGGCGAATTTTTTCCAAAATAAAAATTCCTTTCGCATTCGAAATTTTGTGTAAAAATCCAAATCGTCGCAAATATTAAAATGATTTGGATGAAAACATATTGTTTTTTTTACA
Source organism: Brachynemurus nebulosus (assembly GCA_035578155.1). Classification (NCBI taxonomy): domain Eukaryota; kingdom Metazoa; phylum Arthropoda; class Insecta; order Neuroptera; family Myrmeleontidae; genus Brachynemurus; species Brachynemurus nebulosus. The sequence continues at coordinate 3,852,377 of JAPWDM010000020.1, read as the reverse complement.
TAAACGTTAAGTCGTACAAATAGGTTATGTTATAAGAATCTTTTGACAAAAAAAAAAAATAATTTATTTTAAAAAGATTATAAAGGTACGGACACACGACACGCTTTTGGTGTAGAAGTTTTTTTTTTACAAAAGGACAGAAAAGTTGATTTAAGATACTACCAACAAGGTAATCCTAAATTGTGAGACGCATCCAAAAGATAATACAGAGATAATATTATATTACAACTCTAAGAAAAAAGTAAACGCAATAAAATTTTACAAGTTGGATTTACACTATAGCAAAAAATGAAATAAATTATTTTCAGTACGAAACTGCCGTCTTGCAGCAACATTTATAAAAATATTAGTTTTCAATTCAAAATAGAATATGGCAATACAAAATACGATTTAGAAATGTTAAATTATAATCTAAATCAGGTGTTGTGTGAAATGTCTGACACTATTCTATTCGCCGTGTGTGACACTACTGTGTAAACAACCTCAAATATTTGCTAGAGAAGTCTAGCAACTCGAGTGTATACAACTGTTCTAGCCTGATCTAGACTGCAAATTTAAGCCGCTGCTACACGATGCTACGAACACCTTCCAACATTCGACGTTGGATGGTTCATAGCATCGTGTAGCCGTTGTTCGAACCTACGAGTGTCCAATGTCGAGCGTCAAACGTTCGCATTTGGTCGTGTCCCGTTCGATGTCGGTATTTTTGCACCGAGTCAAAGGGGTGCTTCGAACGTTTGAAGGTCAATGTTGGTTCGTTGGTTGGTTCGACTCAGCAGCTGCACGCTCGTTCATGTGAAGAGAGACAACATCAGTGTATAACATTAGAGATAACATCAGACAGATAACATCGTCCACTGAGTACCAACACATCATCATTCGTATTGGATCAAACATTCGATTCACCGTGTAGCAGATACATTCGTCGCACCAACTATCGAACTTAACTGCCTCAAACGTTCGATCGAATGTTGGAAGGAACGTTCGTAGCATCGTGTAGAACCCGCTTTACTTGAACGTGTAAACCAACGGGCCAAACTACTATATGATAGTTAGTATTCCGACTGTAGCAGAAAGGTGACGTAAAATCTCCTCCACTTCGCATCACTATGCTGTGTAAGTACAAACTGTTTGTAGTGGTTTAGGCTTGATGTTTGCTTCTGTGTGAGTATTTACACACACAATTACAAAACACGTATTATCGGACAGAGCAACGTGCATGTCAAGTAACAATGGTCTTACAATACATAACAATCGTAGTGGATTCGATGACCGACACCGACTGACTAAATGCCTTAAGCTGTGACAGACCAACAAATGACTCCAAGCGAACTAAACTTTTTTGATATTAGTTTGCTTCTAGTGTTCTATAGTGTAAACATTGCACACAATAATGCTAATTTAGATGTGTCGCGTTATTTTGATGTCTCGTGTATCCGTAGCTTTATGTACATATGTTGTAGGTACCTATCATGTATTATATACTGTGTGATACAAGGGGACAAACTAGATTGGCTTTGCCTCTGTTCCACTTGTAATGAGTTTGTGACGTACTCTGTTTGTGTACATACACACTGTTTGCAGTGTATTAGTTTGGTTTTTTGTAGTAGTATGTGTATACACGCATACAACCATAACACACGTATTACCAGAGAGAGCTGTTCAACGTGTTCAACTAACAATGGGTATATTGTTAATATAATGGTGTGTTGACTCGACGACGACTACTGACGGACTAATGCCTTAAGCTGTGACTGGCTTACAAATGACTCCAAGCGAATTTCACTTTTTTTATGTTAGTTGGCTTCTAGTGTTCTATGGTGTGACACTTTCAAAATAGAGTATACTCACTATATATATAGGTAGCATGTGTAAATTACGTATGTATATTTTGAGTAAAATTTCAAAACGTCAAATGTCAAAAACTAATATATTTAAATAGCAAAATTAATCGCAATTAAATTGAATTTGAATGAATTTAAAAAATATTGTTAAAGTTTGCATTTTTTTGATAGTAATTTACTGTTAATATGTAGGTAATATTAAAATCATTTAGGTAATTTAATATGTAGGTAATATTAAAATCATTTAAATATCCATAAACGACACAGTAATAATCATGTACCTAATAGTATAGGCGTCAATTATATTTTTTTTATTTATACCTTACTGCTAACAAGAAAGATTAAAAAAAAAATTAGCAATTACGAAAAAAATCTAATTAATTTTTAATTTTATACGTTCGACTATTAAATAATTAATAGTTAGGTCCAGAATTAAGGTTTTAAATCTTTATTTTTGTAATAAAGAAAAATACCCCCTTTACCCCAAAAACTTGGCGAACTGAGTTCAGCAGAAAGTTTGGTGAAGTGCAAGTTGGTCACACGTTAGAATGTGTAAAGTGCAAAACTATGAGGGATACTCAGAGGTCAAAATCTCTGAGTACCCCTAAAAACAGGTCATATAGATTTTTTTAATTTAGATTTTATTTGTAATAATTGAGTCACGAAATTCAAAAGGACGTTTTAAAAATGTGTGTATTCGCTATGAGCTTTTGTCTGGAGGGAATCCAGCTCCTCAAAATCGGCTCTAGCGTTCAAGATGGACAGAACATATCAGTTTATCACGACGGCATTTGTACAAAATTTTAATATTTTCTTTAAGAAATAGTATTTTGTTCTAAATACTGGTTTTCTTGGCGAGAATTTATTACGATTTCTATTTACCAGCTCCTACAAAATAAAAAAAAATCATTTGTAACACTACTATCAAACGTTATTTTATTTTGAAATTTTCAAAAAAAATATAAAAGTTACCTGTTATATCCTTTTTTGGGTTAATTATTGAAAATTATTCTATTTGCCGACATTTTTGAGGTAAAATTAGCAGATTGTTTTTATTAAACAAATTTCAGGTTTTTAATATATTTTCGAATTAAAATATTTAATATTTACGTGTAAAATGCTGTGTTTATACATAATAATTATAACATTATTGTCATTTAGATAAAAAATTACGTAAAAATATTATTGTTTGAATATGATTTAACGTAATTTTTGTCGTAGTGATGCCAACTGATGATTTATCTGCGCCAAGTATTACGAATTAAATGAACCATATAGGTAGTATTGACAAAGATGGGTCACATGACATCGTTTGTGATAAAAATATAGTAAAAGTCTCACCTTGGGATGATTGACTATTTTGGGTAGCCAGTCACTTTCCTTCAAGATATTATAAAAGTGTCTGTGATGAGTGTAAAAACTGAGTTCCTGATTTTCTGAGAATTTTTCGGTTATCTCTGTATCCGTGGATCTGACAAAAATTATGTGTAATTATTCATCTTTTTTGCATAATATTAGCGAATTTCGAAAACTCAAAATTCAGCTATTACGGCCGCTCTCATGCGGCAATCTATAACAGGAATATGTTTTGAGGTCCCAAGAATACGAAAATGATATTCAATAAAATTTATATATATATATATATATATATATATATATATATATATATATATATATATATATATATATATATATATATATATATATATATATATAAATGGAGGTGAATTTTCAATATGTTGGAGATAATTGACAGAAACATTATTTGCAACCGGTTTGGAAAAGTTCTTTTGTTTTGTTGCCCCCCACCACCCCCTAAAAAATTGGATCGGATCCAAAATTTGCCCGAAATTTGACCTCACCTTGATAGGATTGATGTGCATCGGAAATGAGTCCCACATACCAAATTTCAGCTCTTGCCTTCCATAGGCCGGCCCTACACATGTCAAAAGGTAGCGGGAATATATATATATATATATATATATATATATATATATATATATATATATATATATATATATATATATATATATATATATATATATATACTAGCTGACCCGGCCACGCGTTGCTGTGGCTCAGTAGTTATAATTGATTGAATTAATTTTTTCTTATGATTTTGTTACAATCAAATCAATATTTACTAATAAAGCTGAAAATAGTTTAGCCAATTTTAAATCATATGGGATTGAAAATAGGCGCGAGAATAAAGTGCCTCGCTTCGCTCGCTAAAGAGTTCAAAATTCTATAAAAGGTTAATTCCACGTAATGCTTCGCTTCGTTCGCCATACGATTTACTAATAAAGCTGAAAATAGTTTAGCCAATTTTAAATTATTAAGAATAAAGTGCTTCGCTTCGCTCGCTAAACAATTCAGAATTCTATAAAAGGTTAATTCCATGTAATGCTTCGTTCCGCTCGCCATACGATTTACTAATAAAGCTGAAAATAGTTTAGCCAATTTTAAATCATATGGGATCGAGAATAGGCGCGAGAATAAAGTTCGCTAAACAGTTCAAAATTTTATAAAAGGTTAATTCCACGTAACGCTTCCCACCGCTCGCCATACGAAAATAGGGGTTGATAGTAGAAGGATGAAAATTTAGGGTTATATGTGTATTTTGTTATGCCACATCATAAAAAAATAGAAAAAAAATTTTGTCTAAAAAATACAAAAATAAAATTTGGGGCATCCTAGGAAGCTGAATTTTGAGTATGTTGTAGATAATTGACCGAAACATTATTTCCAATCGGTTTGAAAAAGTTTTATTGTTTTACCGCCCCCCATCACCCCCTTAAAGTGGGGTTGGATCCAAAATTTGACCCCACTTTGATAGTATTATTGTGCATCGGAATGAATCCCCCTTACCAAATTTCAGCTCTAAACTTTCATAGGGGGGCCCTACACATATTAAAAGGTAGCGGGAATATATATATATATATATATATATATATATATATATATATATATATATATATATATATATATATATATATAAATATATATATATATATATATATATATATATATATATATATATATATATATATATATATATATAGTTATATATCAGACTTTTTTTTCTACAGAATCGTGTTCTACGGATCCGAACACCGATAGCGCCCCTACTCTCGCCTCTCGGTGTTCTTATCGTATAGGATGTATAAGTCTAATTTTTTCAAGGGAAAATTCGACTAATTAAAAAAGTGTTTGTTCTGGCACGACTGTCAAAAAGGGACTGAAATGTTTTTAGATTTTGATATATACAAAAAATATTTATGTGTTAAGTACTTGCTAGACTTATAGGTTTTATGGGTGGTTTTAGCGAATTTCCAGAATGGAATTCAGCTATTACAGCCACTGTTATGACGCGACTTGAGCTCGAGACTATGGCAGAAATTTGTTTTAAGGTCCGTAGAAACCGAAAATAATAGTCACTAAAATTTATATGTGTCGATGCATTTCAAATGCGCCTAAGTCCACTACCGACAATTTCATGTTTTTTCATACTGTCTAATTTTCGATCTTAACAGGCGTATTTTCGAGTATATAAATCGAGCTTATGTTCACTCTATCTCATGGAAATGATGATTAAAAGATTGGATATTTTTCAAAGTCACCTAAGTCCCTTGTAGATTACAAATCAAACGTGCCTAAATCCATTACAGCCAATCAAAATGAGCTTTTCACTTTTCATAGCCATTATTCTTGTTCGTTAAAGTGCATGATTCAAACCAGGAGTCTTTGTTTTTGTTTAAATTATTGATAAATTAATACAAATTATGTCTCCTAATTTAGCAAAAAAAGAAGAATTTATCATGTAGTAATTCAAGAAAAAAGAAACAGTAGAAAAAAAATAAGTTTTCTCAATTTAATTCACTTTTTTCTTAAATTAAGTTTTGGCACGTACTGGGAAGTACAATTATGTAACAGGACCGTATCGAGGTGTAATCATTTGAATATATATTGATTTAGTTTTAATAATATCTAATAAAGATCGTGTTGTATGGGAGCGTAAGTAAATATCGCACTTATCCAACTTTTTGTAAAAAAAAAAAAATGAAATTAAAAAAAAAACGTAATCTGAAGAAGTTTTGGATTTTGTGTAATTGTTTTGATATTAAATTGAGTTGTTGTTTAGATATTTTTAAGAAACTTGTTGTTTTATTTCCAGTTTAACTTCTATTTTTATACTGTTAAATTAAAACCAGAAGAGATTTTTTTTGTACATTTAAGTTAAATAATTCCCAAAAACAAGTTTTTATTTCATTCTTATTTTATATAATTAGCGATCCATACGGTATTTAGAGTAATTTATCTAGTTACTGTGGGGTTTGAAAATAAATCGTGTGGAATAGTATTTTGCATTTTTATTTTCAGTAGGTATTATGTTGAGTTCACCCCTGTAAATAGATATTATACATAGCTAAGTCACCTTATTGCATATCATAATCGCCTAAGTCCATAACTCTTTTATTTCAATCGTACCTAAGTCCATATAGTATATATCAGACTTGCTTAAGTCCAAAATTTAAATGGTAATATTTCAAATTTTAACCGACATTTTATTATTTTTTCTTTTTTAGGATTGCCAAAATTAACATATTAAATTTATTATACCCTGTACACATTTCTTAGAATTACAGATAATAAAAAATTGAAAATACACGATTTCTCAATTTTTGTTTACATGTGACTTAGTCATATTTGAAATGCATCGACACATATATTATGCTTGTATTTAGTCCCACACCATTGGACAAGTTCGTTAGCAAGCCATGTCAGATGCCTGGAATATGGTTTTTTTGGTCATTTTTCGTGAAAAAAATTAGTTTTTTGCCAAATTGTCTCAAGTTAAAAAATTTTTGCGACATTTATTTACACCATTAGAAAGAGGAGGAAAAATCACAGAACACCGGATTTTTATGAACGGAAATTCGCTACGTTATGCAAAATGCTGCGACAGGAGTACTACTTTACAGTATAATAATTTCTTCTGAATTCTAGCAACCAGTATTAGTCACACATCTTTAAAATAAATTTAAAAATATTCATAGACTTCTGCTTATCATATTTTAATATTCTCCGCAATATTAACAGTAAAAAAAAATCATAAAGCCAGCCGGACGAAAATATACATTAAGTTTTACCCTGTATCGTAGCTACGCCTACGTCGTTTATTCCTATGTACAGATATAAAAACTTAGACAAACATAATACACACCATATAAATAATATTATTATCCGAAAAATTATATCATGTATGCAGGGAGACAAAAAAGCCCTTTTTATGAATACCGCAGACACAACACAAGGAATATTACATTTTAGTACAACAATAACGCGGTTTTTTTTTACTGTATATACAATTTTTTTAAACATTATCATTTTAACATTCGTGTTTTTATATGGCGGAATTAATTTGTCACTTTTTTATTAGTCAATAATTTTACAGAATAAAAGTTGTAGTAGTTTTTTTTTTTGTTTAGGTAGTTATATAATAAAATTGTAATTTCCGCAAATGCTGTGTAGTTATACGTATACATATATATGCATGTGTATGGTAGTTAGGCGATCAAAAACAGGAAATTCATTTAATGGTCATTATCAATCGTTGACAATTTTATTACAATTTTATTACAAAATATTTATAGTCGCATCTAGGTGAAATGAAAGAGGGTTGGATCGGTGGGACAGATGGCAGAGAAATAGCTTTTTTTGTTTGTAGGAACGAGATAATGAGCTGCTTGGTGATTGGAAACGTTTTATATTTCGTTATTTTTTAACAGGAAAATCCCTACCATTGTTTTTTTTAAATATTTCCCAAATTTTCCACAATTTATAAAAATAAATTTAAAAAAATATAGAGTAAGTTTTGTTAAGATCACATTAAATTTTTGTTTAAATTTTAATCTTTCATAAAAATGAACTGAATGTTTACTCGGTAGTAAAGAAAAGGAAATTAAACTTTAAAAATTTAACTTAAGGAAAGAAGGTTTTGCCTGTAATGAAAAAATATGGCAGGGATTGTAAACCAACTTAAGATAACTAGCTTAAGTTACTAGCAATCTAAGATAATTAGCTTAAGTAAATAATCTACCTTAGAAATAGGGATGGATCAAAGTCGGTGATATTCAAAATTAGTCACAACTAAAACAGCGTGTAAAATATTGACAATTTATTTATTAACGGCATTTAACAAAAATTCAAAGAATCATCCCAAGAAGCCTGTTTTCCTATAAATGTAAAAACATAGTTGCCATAGTGATTTTTTTGAAAAGGGAGCTGTCTCTCAGCTTTCCTTTATACTGTACATAACAAATTATACGAAATAAACTAGTTTCGTAAATAAACAGTAGGCATTTTGAGAAACTGATGATTTTATTATTTTAGGTTTTATATGTGGTATATATGTATCGACACTAACAAGGAGAAAGCACGGCCTGGGAAATTAACTTCGGGATGGAATTTCGCGGGATTATAGTTCTCCGGAAAGTTAATCAATTGTGAAAATATAAAGACCCGCTGGCCAGCCAATTTCGAGAAAAACGTCTTCAAAATTCTAGCTTCATTTACTGAATGTTTATATATAAGATATTTATTTGATTTTTCGGTGGATGTTTCTTTATTAATAGTTTGTTTGATTTGGAGTTATTTCCACCAATGGTAATTAAAATTACATTTTTTTCATAATGTTAAAAACGATATATATTTCTTCCTTTTATGGAGTCATCAGGTACATAATTGTTATTTGGATTATACAATTTTTTATGGTGAAATTTCTAATTAGAAATATGTCAATATAGATACAAAAATTTTTTTAAAAATTTATGTTGTCAAGTTTAGATTATAATTGATAATATTGTTAATTATGTGTGGGTATATTGGATCTTTTTTGCAGGATGCATCTTTTTAATTTCTTTGTATCTATTTATGTTGATTTTTTTGGGGTAAGTGTTATAGTGTTTTAGTTGATTGTATAATTTTGCCTTGTTTAGATATAATGTTGCTATTTTGGATTGATTTTTGAGTTTGTTAATTAGTTTTGTTATAGTATCACCATATTTTCTTTTTATTTTGTTGATCTCCATATTGTGTTGAATTAAATTATTTGATTTTTCGGTGGATGTTTCTTTATTAATAGTTTGTTTGATTTGGAGTTATTTCCACCAATGGTAATTAAAATTACATTTTTTTCATAATGTTAAAAACGATATATATTTCTTCCTTTCAACACAATATGGAGATCAACAAAATAAAAAGAAAATATGGTGATACTATAACAAAACTAATTAACAAACTCAAAAACCAATCCAAAATAGCAACATTATATCTAAACAAGGCAAAATTATACAATCAACTAAAACACTATAACACTTACCCCAAAAAAATCAACATAAATAGATACAAAGAAATTAAAAAGATGCATCCTGCAAAAAAGATCCAATATACCCACACATAATTAACAATATTATCAATTATAATCTAAACTTGACAACATAAATTTTTAAAAAAATTTTTTGATTGACATATTTCTAATTAGAAATTTCACCATAAAAAAAAAAAAAAAAAAAAAAAAAAAATTGTATAATCCTGGGCTAAAATCCATCCTTCACGTCCACGGCGTGCCCGGCGGGCGCTAGCTTCGGCTAGCTGGCAGACGAGGCTCTGGTTTGTTAATAAATAGGACAATCACGAAATCTTTTTTTAGCACATAAGTTTTGTTATTGTTTGTATTCTATATTTGTGTTTTTCGGCCGCTGGGAGCCCTCGGGTTCCCAAAAGTGTTGTTAGTTCCCGTAACATCATTGAATGGCTTTGGACTTTCGGGGTGCAACGGGCTGTCTGTGATATGTGAGCTGTGATATTGTATCTGTGATATTTCGTTGTTGCTTCTGTTGTTATTGTTGTTTTGTTGTTTGTTTTTATTTTCTTACTAGCGGAGGCCACTAGTGCCTCCAATAGTGTTGTTATAACTCCATTGTACTGGTGGGTGGTTCCAGGCCCCCATGAGTATAATGGAATTCTGTGATATTATCTGTGATATTTCTTTGTTTTTTTTCTTTATGTTCTTTTGTGATACTGCACTGTGATATTTATTTCTTTTTTTGAGTTTGTCTAGTCAGGTTCCTCCGCCCCGGGACCCTTTGCGCCTCGGGGGGAGCTTCATCGTTGGTTTTCGGTCCTTGGTGCCCGGACGTTCTGGTTAGTACTTAGCGTACCGCCACCAAGGACTTTCCGCTCTTTATGAAGCCCTGGGATGGCAGGGCTCATCGGTGAATTTTATTATGTGTATGTTTGTCCATTGTCTAGTGCATTTATGTGTCCCTGTATTTACGTGTTGTTTTTATCTATATCGTGTGTGGCGGCGCATGCCCTCAGTTGGCGATGCCGCCGGGTGCTGCTGACTGCGCCATCCACCGGCAGCAGTATCCCAATAAAATTAAAAAAAAAAAATTGTATAATCCAAATAACAATTATGTACCTGATGACTCCATAAAAGGAAGAAATATATATCGTTTTTAACATTATGAAAAAAATGTAATTTTAATTACCATTGGTGGAAATAACTCCAAATCAAACAAACTATATAAGATATTTGTGTATCAAATTACCGATTTGATAGAGGAGCGGAAGCGTGCCAGACCGGCAACTAGAGTGCATGGGTTCAGATCGAACTGCATGTATTATTTTTTTTATTTTGTTAATTAAATATTAAAATTAATAAATTTCAAAAATAAAAAATAAAAGAAAAAATTTGGAGAGACAGGTCTACCCACACTGTCAACTTCCCATTGAATGCCCTTAAAGACGATTGCACATGAACAGCTTTTTTTTTTAATTCAGGGGACTCCTCCCGATAGATGCTTTGCCCCTTGCACCACACCGGGGGCTTCGCCTTCTGTACCTTAGGGTGGGGGCTCCACCCTTATCAAACAAATGATAACATCATTTGCTCTCAAGATACGCGAGACAAAAAATATTTCACAAAAAGTTTTTTTTTTAAATTTTATGATAAAATACTGGCGTTTTTAACATCAAGGAAGATTCTCAGGCCATTACATAATAATGTTATGGTAAAATATCCATATAATCTATGTTATGTTAATAAAGTTAATTCCGTTTTTTTACCACAAAAAAAAAACGCTAATCCGAATTTGCTGAAAACTTTAGCCGGTCTTCATTTTTTAATTACGCATGAAATTAGTCAGGAACTGATATCATCATTTGCTTCCGAGATATGCGAGACGAAAAAAAATTCAAGAACGAACTAACGAACGCACACACAGAAATCACGCTAAAAACGATGCATTCGAATTCTAGTGACCTTGAAACGTGGAGATATGCCAAAATCAGCGATTCGTAAAATCGAACCCATTACAGTAACTTCCAATGGGAAATTAATAAATAATTATTTCTAACAATAAATATCATAAATTAAATATAATTGTATTTTTTTTTAAATTTCTAACCATTTACTGAATACTTTTTTAATAAGAATTTAGCGTTTTTTTAAACAAGTAAATAATAAAATTACCAAACCCATATTTTATTTAAGAAATTAAGAATTTTATTGATTATAAATTTACTGTTAATTATTTATGTTGAAGGTAATTTAAAATAGTTTTAAATGATAATATTCGTGTACAAAATCTTCTTTTATCAACTGTGCAAAATGCCAAAATATTTTCTGTTTTGAATATTTTTATAAAAATTATTATTCCGGTTTTTGTATATAATTATAAGTAAATTTTTAATCAACAAAATTCTTAATTTTTTTAATTAAAAAATGGTTTGGGTAATTTTATTATTTACGAATTTAAAAAAAAAATCCAAATGCTTGTTAAAAACGTACATATTCAGTAAATGGTTATGAACTAAAAAAAAAAAAATACAATTATATTTTAATTTATAATATTTATTGTTATAATTATTTATTTTTGAAATTTATTAATTTTAATATTTATTAACAAAATAAAAATAAAAAAATAAAAATAAAAATAGTAATACATGCAGTTGGAGGCGAATTCGTGCACTTTGGTCGCCAGTCTGGCACGCTTCTGCTGCGCTATCTAATTGTTAATTTGACACACAAATATCTTATATATAATTCAATAAATGAAGCTAGAATTTGGAACGCGATTTTCTCGAAATTGGCTGGCCAATGGGGCTTATATTTTCACAATTGATTAATCTTCGAAGGGACTATAATCCTGCGAAATCCCATCCCGAAGTCAATTTCCCAGGTCGTGTCCTTTCCTTGTAAGATTACCGTGGAAATGTAAATTTCCTAATTTTGAAAATTTTAATATTTCATATACTTAGTTCGTCATGTATAAATACGAAATTAAAATGATTCCTATTGATTTAGTTTTTATATATGAACAAATAAAAGTAGTTGAATACTACATTTCAAAGAGAAAACATGTATTTGGAAACAAAGAGTGAAGAGTTGAAAACAAAGAAATTTTTCAGAAAATCAGTGCAGTCTCTGATATCTTTAGATGTTATAAAATATTTTGATATTAATGACATTTTGATTTGATAAAAATATCAAACATTATGTAATTATTAGCGACAAATAAAATGGTAATATTTGTGATTTAAAAATGAAAAATGAAATCTGTACTCAAAATATCCTCATTCACAAACGTATCCCTATGTAAAGGACTATGTGTATCATGATGGAAATTATTTTGAAAAGCTTTAATAAAAATGGCTATATTGCAGAACTTATCTAGTGAGCCACTAGTGAGCTATTTATTATGGCTGCAAGCCAAAAAGAACCTTTTTACCAACATCTGCATTTATCTTTGTCTACCATATTAATAAACAGAAGTTTACTCACTCACTCATATAAAAGCATTTGGTTGGGTTGGTAACTATGCAAATAATACAATTTGTGTTTCCCTCACCGCAATTTCTAGAGGTCTTTTATGCTTGCGCCCATAATATGTATATAATTGTTTTGTTTCTTACCAGTCTGTATCGAAAGTTGAAATTGTTTTGTGGCCTTTTCAATGCACTGAGTATAATGGGTATTATATCACCAACTAACCTGAAACCAAATAAAATTAAAGATGATTACTTGATGAAAGAAGTTATTGCTTGTTAATAAATTTTCATAATTTGTAGAATGAATAAATTAATATAAATTTTAATGTACGCTACAAGTTTAAGATTTTGTAACATAAAACTTATTAAACATATATATATATATATATATATATATATATATATATATATATACATATATATATATATATATATATATATATATATATATATATATATATATATATATGTATAGTTAAATTGGTCAAAAATATAAATAAATCTCATTCTCTTTCAATACAGTGGTACAAATGTCAGGATAGTCAAAACAAACAACAAACTATTTGTGAACATTAAGCTGCAGCATATTTTTTTTTTACAACGATTTTTCATTTTCCAATATATATGGAAAATATATATTGGTTTAAACAAATATAGAACTTGATTTATTTTGTTTGGACCCACAATGATCCATAATCAATATGACTTTACTACCCAGTGGACCATACACACTATGATCTTTCTACCGAGTAATCCATAATCACTGACTTTACTGCCCAGTGGACCATAATCACCGTGATCTGACTACTCAGTGGTCCACAATCACTATGTTCTTGCTAACTGTTTAGCGTTTATAATACCCCGACAAAGAGAAAAAGAAATACACAAACCACCATTTTAGAAAAAGAATACTAATTTTTTATATAGGTAAATGTAAATGTATTTAAACAAAAATGGAACTTGACTTATTTTGTTTGAACCCACAGTTCCCGATCGAATGAAAAAAAAAAATGTATCCATTATAGTCTTTTAACAATTCTATCTAAATTTACGCAAGATTCTTTTACTTTTAAGTGATTAAAAACATAAATTCAAAATAATATAAAAAATAGCAATTAATTTAATTTTCAACAAATACAACAAGTTTTTTGAAATTTGGTATTTTTAGATCTTTTTAAGCTGGTAAAATTCAGTAGAGTAGAGGAAACTCTGTAATCTGTAACAAAGCAGACTGTATCACTTATGAGATTATAAATTTTCCGCAGGTATATTGAACGAAAATTTCTAATAAAAATTACTATTACAAATTTAATAGAAAGTTAAAACTTCACAAAAAGCAAAAAAACTTAATAACAACAAATATAATAGAATTTAAAATACAAAGAGAAAACTAAATTTATAAAAACGTGTCCGTCATTTGTTTTTCTCTTTTCCTATTTTCAATAAAACAAGTTGAAACGTTTAGTGTTTGAAAATATATAATAAAAATATAAAAACATTTAATAAAACATCGGTTTAAGTTTTGTTGATTCTCAAACGGTTACGAGAACATAAGCTTTCGGTGTAGATACATGCACAGTGAATGGATTGGGGATATTATAGAAATGTATCCTATGTATGTATCGCTAAAACTGCAACTACCAGACTAGCTTAGAGATTGGTATTAATAAGTTTACAGTGAAGTGCTTTAATAAATATATTGCCGCGTGCAAGAAGTTCGACGATATATGTATTAGTTTTTCTACTTCATGGGCGATAATCGAACTCGTTCAAATAAATTGTTATAATGTTCAAAGTACTTGACGATATAGATATAATATACATACAATGCGATAAAAAAGTATGAAGGATAAATTTCAAATATTTAATCAACTATTCTGCAAGAGAAAATGAAAATCATACAAAAAATAGATGACACATTTATAAAAGATTTTGGATCAGGTTGGTCTTGAATCCGGATAGATCCCATTTGAATACTTGAAATGGGAAATGGATTAAAATACAGAATACTAGCAGCTATCATACTAGCTAGCCTATCATGGCTTGGCTGATGTCTATTTTGTCTTCATTTTGGTTTTTATGTAATTTTCTACATACCTATAAATTTTATATTTTACAACTGTTATTATAGGCACATATATTATAGCTTAAACTCGTGATTTCGTTTGCGTAAACATATCTGAAATATGGGTTCAATTAGTTGTCAATCAAATATTCCAAATTCTGTACAAAATTTTATTTAGAGACAAAATTTTATTTAGAGAAAGTAATTTTTTTGTTCAATTTCCGTTTATTCCGAAAGGAAGGAATTACGTTTAGTAGCTGACAAGGGATTAATATATAAGTATTTACGAATAAGAGCCAAAAGCAAAACGTAATGAAAACGTAATTCCGCTCAAACAGTGCAAAGAATCAAAATTTATTTTTCAATTTTAATGATCCTTATTCACCATCACTTTACTACCCAGTGGTCCATAATCGCTGTGACTTTACTACCCAGTGATCCATAATCACTATGATTTTACTACCCAGTGACTCAAAATTACTATGATCTTACTATACAGTGGCCCTTAATCACTGTGATCTTGCTATTCATTGGTCCACAATCACTATGATCTTACTACCCAAGTTCCCTCTAGCTGTTTATTTTAAGACCTTTTTGGGTTTATCATAGCTGGCAATAGTTGCAAAGCATGGCAAGATTTTTTACGATTTTTGCATTCACGAGACTGACCCGAGTAAAGAATTTAAACCTACATTCTTGAATTAACTAAATTTGAAAGTTTCAAAATTAGATACATAAAAAGTAAACTTATATTAAGTTTACATGTTGTCGAAAAATCATAAGGATGTTTTGCATATATAGGGTCGAAACATGATCTCTGCTGAACCCCGAACACTGCGCTTTGATACTCAAAGATAATGACAAATCTTTTGGAGATATTTTTGAATAACTTGGTTCGTGTTCAAAAATGTTCATCAGGCCAAGAGTTTTCAAAAATAATTATAATAACTCCCTCTTTACCAGTTTAGTAAAACCGAGCAAGGATATAAACATTGTACAAAAATTTTATTTTTTATCAAAACGTAAACTTAAATTCAAAATTTTTTTCACCAAATACCTTAACACAATTTTCTAATTGTAGAACGTAAATACCCGATCAAATTTTTACTTCATCCTAATACTTAAAAGAAAGTTAAACATGTTATCCAGTTTTTAAACTCATGGGATATACTGTACTATCGAATGGTTTCTGTTCATCGTACATACCGTGTTTCAAAATGTTATTAAGCTTAATGCCGGATAAGGTACTATACAGAAGCATACTTTGTTTTTGTTCCTTATGAAACACTGGTAAGCACAACCCGATGAAATAGTTTCAGTTCATTGTAAAAAGTTTTACAATCAATGTTTTGTGTCTTTAGAGTATAAGCAAAAACAATTCTAATAAACGATTTTATTGAAAGAAATCTTTTGGTAATTGCCGAGTGATCTTGAAATTTAATTCAAGAAAAAGTTTATTCCAAAAGGAATTTATATTTTCATAGTGTTAAAGATTCCTGTGGCTCATATAATATATAATTGCTACTTCTTTATAAAAAGCATCAAATTCTCTTGTAGAAATTTTACGAGAATATTCATTAAATACGTTTAATATTGTAAGTTTATATTGTAGAGCAAATCACTGACTGATAAGTCTAACTATTTTCATTGTTAGCAAGTGAATCTCACTTAAAGTAAAATCATTAATAAGGAAATTTGCGACAGCTGTGTAGTGTGTGCTAAATGAACACAGTTAAACCACTGCATACTTTTTGTGTGGATACGTATAACCGGAGCAGCTAAATACCAAGTGAATGATTAAATCTACATAATAAATTTCTAACACTGACTGACTGACTGACAGACAAAGCACAGCCTAAACCGTTGGGTTTAGAAGAATCACATTTTGCACAGGAGTTCCCTATGTAACGTAGGTGAGCATTAAGAAAGGATTTTTGAAAACACGTCCTCTAAGTGGGTTTAATGGGGGATGAAAATTTGTATGTAAATTCGTTATTTTTGAAGTAAGGGGTATATAAAAATACGTTATTATGGCTATTAAAATAAATAATATCTTATTTAATGAATCTTTAGTTTTGATTGACAGACAACGCACAACCTAAACTGTTGGGTTTAAAAGGACGAAATTAAGCACAGGAGTTATGAAAATTGGCGTTTAGGCTTCTACTTATAAATAAAAGTCAGTTGTTTCTGGAAATTTATTCCCTAAGTGGTTAAAACAGAAAATGAAAGTTCATATGGGAAGTTCGTTGTTTTTGAAGTTAGAAACGTGGATATTGATTTAGGATTTTGAAAAACATTAAAAGTGAGCAGAAAGTGAGTACCTAATAAAAAGATGTTGTCGGATACTAAAATTCAAAGTTGAGTAGGATACTAAAATTCAAATGAATTATACACAATACGTTCGATAAAACAACATTTATTTTGGAAACTTGTTTGCATTACAAGGACAGAAGATTCTAATTTCAGCAGCGTCTCACATAAGACCGGGCCTATTAAAATAAAGTTAGACATATTGAAAGTGAGGCCTTGAAAGTGAGATAGTTGAAAAACAATTTCAGAATATTCTATATGGCAACCAACGACAAAATTGAGAGAATAGATTAAACCATCAGATTGGCCATCGAAAAAGAAAATAGATAATGAAATTCAAAAAAAGTTCTCAAATGTTCTATTAGCAATGTCCTAGAACTTTTATTGCATTTTGCTATTTAGTTTTTCTTGCGATGGCCATCCATATTTTGCTATATACCTCCTTTTTCGATGACTAGATCAATAGTGAAGTCAAATCTTTCTTACGTTGAATTCCCATCGAAAATATAGACTTAAAATTCTACTGTATCGAAGGTTATCGGGTCGAAATGGATTTAAAATCCGTTTTATAACCCTAAGGCTGACGAACACCAAATCAGAGAAATTTAATACTTTAGTTTTTTTAAACTACTTTAGTTAGAACTAAAGAAGTTTTATACTACTTTAGTATTTTACTACACTTGTTTTGCTCGGAGAGCTCATTCGCAAGATATATGTACCTACTTCTTTAGTTTCAACTACTTTAGTATTCTCTAAATACTCTTTTAGTTATTAGAAATGTGTGATGTAACATAAAAATTTTATCAGAGAAAGTTAAAAATTATACTTTGGGTGGGATCTACTATAAACAAAAAATCTTCAGAGAACAAATTTTTAGTTTCTTAAAATTAATTTAAAAAATTTATCTCTTTCATTTTTCCTATTTGGCGAATATACCCACGCCCCCCCAGTCCCCAAATAAAAAGCTTGATTTTATACACGCCTATCTTTTCTATTTTGAGCAATTCGTACTATAGACTCAAACGTATTATGTTCATTAAAAACACCATCTATATTGTCAAAATACAGTCAACACCGATTACTCGGTGCAGTAATGGGGAAAACAATGACGGACAAATCAAAATCATGGTTAGTCCAAAATTAAATTGAAAATAAATTTAGTCATAAAAAAGTTAATCAAAAAAAAAAATCAAAAAACCAGACTACGTAAAAAGCAAACTACAACGGTGGAAACAATATGAAATAGAGAAAAAGGAAAATGAATAAATAATAATTGTACCAAGTTAAAGAGAAATGTTCGATGTCTCTAACTGCTTTACTTTTAAATTATTTTTCTTTTTCTTTACTTGACTTTAATTGCATTTAAAAATTATTTAGAAGAAAAAATATTAGGGTACGGATGCAGCGGCTGAATTTTCACATTCAGCCTGGTTAATTTAATTTGCCCCCAAATAATCGGAAACTAACTGCAATATTTAATATAATTTTATTACCATATTACAACATCTAATTAAAAACCCCCAAAAAATGTTAAATTACATAAATGAGCCGAAAAACGAAGGCATAAAAATGCAGGTCACCAATGTTTTTTAAAGATACTCTTTTACATACTCCTGCTAGTAGGTAGGAGTATATTTGAATACTCTCTTACTAACTCCTGCTAGTAGGTAGGAGGGCTTTGAATACTCTCTTGAATACTTCTTTAGTAAAATACTCCACAACTGAAAATACTACACTAGTATAGAAAGTAATTCAAATCGTCAATTTTTCACTCTTTTAGTAAAATACTAAATTAGTTACAAAATCTCCTGGTTGGTGCTCGTCATCCTTAGAACATAATTGAAGGGGTTTCAGCGACGTGCAATATATTGTATATAATTATATGCAATCGAGAAAAAAAATCATAAGGATCTAATATTTTATATCAAACTAACTGTACTCGCGACGTCGTTCGCACATAAAATCAATAAAAAGTAAATAAATACGTATAAGTATAATAATTATAAAGCATTTGTACAGAACAAGAGTTTTGCATAATGCATGCATACTGCACATGTTCAAAATGATTTTTGCATTTTTCCGAGGAAAGAAAACATTTTCCCGTAATAAAAAGTAACCTCAGTGTTGACGCAGGTAATAAGTTATTACCACAATAAATTTCATAAAAATCCGTTCAATAGTTTTTTCGTAATGTGTGCACATACTCAAAATGATTTTTCTATTTTCCCGTGGGAATGAGACATTTTCCCGGAGTAAAAAGTATCTTAAATGTTGACCCTAGTATCAAGTTATCATCGTACCAAATTTCATTACAATTCGTTCAATAGTTTTTGCGTGATGGGTGAACGGACAAACAGACAAAAATTTTAAATATCGCTGTATTCAAATCTACATAGAGACATCTTACAGTATCAGTACAATTTTCAAAAGATATTCCATGTACAGAAATGGTCTCGTTACAGTTTTTTTTATATATTCAGATTTTTGTTCTATGTAAAAAATTGAACTAGGGTTAAAGCCCTTATACCCGAACGCGTTCAATACTCGAACAGTTTTAATATCTTATATATTAATGAAGTTATTTCTGAAAAAAATCGATAAATATTAAAAATGTTCGAGTACTGATCATGTTCGAGTATAGGGGCTTTTACGTTAACTAGATTTTATACGAGGTAATAGTTATAGTAATCAAATTTACTCAGGAATCATATTTAAATTTGAATCTAACAAAGAATCACTTGGTAAATTTCAAGAAACTATGTATCTCACATAACTACATTACAAATAGTCAAAATAAATCTTGACATTTTACTCTGTTCGCGTTTGCCTTTCGGCGGAAATAGTATGTGAAAAATGTAACCCCTTCGTGTCATGATTTCTTCACTTCTCTCACCACTAAATATCACATTCTATTCCACCAATGAATTGCATAAGTGCCTCGCATGTATTATGCACCTCGTAACCTGCTTGCACTGCTACAGTTGCAAATGAATGGTAACACCGACCGCGCCGAATACGACATTTTCGTGTAGCAGAATGAAATTTAAACAGAGATATCAGTGGCAGCGGTGTGAAGGGAAAGGAAATATACATGTGCAAACTAACTCTTATGTATCCCACCGTTGTCGTGACACTGTAGTTCATTTTCAACAAATTCCTTACATTGTTGACACATAAACTTGTGTACAATTTCATATACAATTTATATATCACCTTGTAGAATAGGCATCATCTTGCCAAATTTATGAAACTATTTAGTATGCAGTGCATGTATGTATTTCGTATGCATATTTACAAGTTTTAAAAATACCGAAAACAAAACGAATTTTCTTTGTCTGATAGTGATTGTTGCATAAAAATGGAATAATGCGACTGCATCTGAATCAAAATTTGGATTGTATAATCAAATTTACATTTGTACGATTCTACCTTTACTGTCATCATCTCTTTCAGTACTTTTCTGATTCTATTTAGGTATAAGTAGTTATCTACCAGAAAAAATCAATGAGCAACAAACTTATTCTAACTAAGAGTAGCATAGGGGCCGTAGAGGACCGTATAACTTTAAAAAAAAAAACAAAAACAAAAACAAAAAAATTATTATGTAGGATCTTATAAATTATGGTTTTTTTAAAATTAATTTTCCGGAAAATTATCATTTTTTACACACATTAATTACATATATAGTAACATCTATTGAAGAGAATTTTGAATTTTTTTTTTTAAGTTATAGTATTATATAAACACAATACGCTTAAACTGTTATTCAGGGTTAAAAGTTAAAAAGAAGACATTCGTACAATAACGTATTTCTAAAGAAACCTTATACGCAATCGATCTGAAACTCTTTCCGGCATTCTTTTAAGTATCAATAAAAATTTTACTTTCCGTTTTCCCGACAATGATGCATTTCATACGTGGTGTTAAAGCCGAAACTTAAAAAGTATATAAATTATTATCAAATTCAAAAATTGACTATAATATTTTTGGTACCTATATAAAATTTTTTTTTAATAAAACTGTCAAAATTTTGTTTTAAAACGTACATAAACTTTTCCATGGTTAAAACATAACTTACATAATATATGCCGTAACATCTTTGAGAAATTTTATTAAATTTTAGTGAAATAAATGTTTAATATAATCCAGTACAGTAAGTTACCAGGATCGACCAATATTGCATTTATACTCATGTCTTTGTATATTTTAATTCAATAAAAGTTCAGCGTTTGACATTAGATAATGAGGCGAAAAATACAGTTTCATATTTTAATAAGCCACATTTTTTTCATTCAACATATTAAATGAGCTTTTTATTTTTGGATCAGGAAAACAAAATATTTGTTTTATGGCGTCACGTAATTTCATATAGATACGTATATAGTTTTATTTTTCCTATATATTTCAGTTCAGTAATAAATATATCATCATACGAAGTAGTTTCTATATAATAGATATACCTACATTCCAAAACATATTACGAAAATATAACATTAAATTAGGAACACATAGACGTACAGATAGACAGACAGACCGCGCCAGAGGGATGAAAAACGCACAAGGAACATATCCATAATGATTCCCATTTGTACATCGTAATGTTTAGTCGTACAAAAATAAATATTTATAATAAAAATATGTAATAAATTTGTATAGAATGTTTAGATTGTAGTTCGATTTTACGCTTGGTTGGTAATAGTTATCAGTGTTATCACCATTACAAGCCAGCAAGGAAAGTTTTGCTCTAATTAGCAGAAATTTTATTAAAATTTGACTAGCTTGTAGGTGGTGAAGAATTTCAGGAGAAACTTTAGAAAAAGCTTTATGAGCATATTGAAAGACAGGAATCCTATCCCGGTCTAGGACGTTCGAGTGACAATGATTTCAAATGCACCACTTAGTCTTATTGTTAGAGAGGTAATTATATATAGGTATTACTGATGCTTTTAATTATTATTAAGGAAAATAATTTTCTCATGAAGCTTATCCAGATGTCAGTGAAGTTTGACTGCCACAATAATTTAGATAAACTAAATCAGCGGCTGCTAGCGGGGCCGCTCTTTTTATCGAAAGAATAGCTAGAGGGCGCTGAAAATCAACCCCTACACCCTTCGGCAATATTTACAAGAATGCGGAGAAAAGTAATACTAAAAATTACCGAAAACGCATGTTTTAAGGGACATCCATTAATTATGTGAGCTGTTTTTTGTTCAGTTTAGACTCCCTTCCACCCTTAGGTGAGATTTAATGAGATTTGGTTATGCCTTCTCCCCCTTATGTGAGATTTACGCAAATTTTTTTTTTTTATTTTAAAAACTATGAGCCATTTTTTCTTTTTTTTTTACTCTTAAAATAAATGATTTTAATAATTTATTCATGAGATTTTTTAGAGGGCAAAATGAATACTCAAAATAATTTTTTTAGTATCTGTAAAATAATTTATATTTTTTGAGAGTTGTCGTGAAATTATCGATTATGCCCCCCCCCCCATTTTAAGCACACGTAATTAATGGGTGTCCCCATATCTAAACTTTTTTTAGACAAAGTAATTAATTCTGTGTTAAAAGTAGATTTTGATACATTATAATATATCGAAATACAACTTTACTCTTAATATCTTTTTGATCAGTACATAAGCGAATTGCAGCAGACACAGTGCAGTATACCGAATTTAGTGCAATAAATAATTTGCTAACAAAAATAAATAGATGGTCAGTAACTAAATAAGGAGACTTAATAAGATATGCGACCAAAAATCGACTCGAATTGGGAAAGAGACAAGGCGAAGAAAGGCTTGACGAGACTAAACGAGATAACACGGAATGTAAACTTGTGCTGCTTCGTTGCGAGTGTACTATCATAGAAGATGCGTAATTTATTTGAACCACTCAGAATCCTTATTTATATCTATACTTTATAAAAGCAGTATCAAAACGTGAGCATAAGTTTATATCGATGGCTAAAAAACTGAGAGACTAGTTGACACTGAAAATCACAGCTGAAGCAATTTAAAAACTATTTCAGTTAAATGATTAAAAAATAGATGCCCCAAATCAAATAGAGATTAACAAATTCTATGTACAGGAGTAATATAAAAAATTTTCAAGGATAAAATACATGTTTATTTGTCAAATAATTTTATCTAAATAAAAATAGAAATAACAGTATATAATAATGGATAGTAAGAAAAAGACAAAAACCGAGAAAAACAATTTCTTGGTAATGTTATTTTACCATTGGGTTACATTGCGATTCAACTGAAAATCTTTAAATTATTGAATTAGTGGAAATAATAAAAACACGCTCTATAAATAAACATTAGTACAACATTTTTCTATTACATATAATAATTCTCAATGTACTTGGATGTATTATGTACCTATATTGAATGTATACACCAACTCCGTACAGAAGGAGCAAATATTCGCTGTACAAAAATAAGAGTAAATAAAACTTATGGTAGATAAATTTTATATTTATTAGATATATACGAATGCAACTATATTTCACTACATGGAAACTTTATTCCAAGTGCACATATACCTACATATATATAGGTGACCATAAATATGTTACGCTTCTAAAAAGATTACCAGTGGCATATTTGTCTTACGTTATCTAATGCGTGTAGTTTCACAAAATGTTTTAATTTGTGTCTTCCATGCTTTGGTTCAGTCACATATATCATATGCGATTTTAGTCTTGGGGTCTTGCAATCGTATGACTCGGCTACAGCGTAGAGTTCTAAAAACTGTTTTTGGAGTGGGCTATAGTGGGAGACCGTAAAGAGCTTTAAGGTTCAGCTAGAATTTTGACAGTTCCATGTTTGCATATTCTAAATTGTTTGGTCTTTGTAAAGCAACATGACACTGATTATTTGACGCATATGGATGTACATAGGGACTTGTAATAACTCGCGAAATAAAGACAATACCTATGTTGAGTTTTGTAAAAGCAATTGAATTAGATCCGGTGTGGGCTATTACGGTTCGGAAATGTATAACATGTGCTCTTCTCTGTAAGACTCTTACCATTAATCAAATTTAAAGTTGTATTAAGAATGTACCCAGGCGCGTACCCAGGGGTTGGTGATCAACGGGCTATGACCCACCCCCGAGAACTAAAATATACATCATATGTTATATTATTCTTAAACAAAGAAGCTGGCATTTGTGATATTCCTTTTACAGGCCATGTGCCATGGAGAATTCGGCCATTTTTGATTCTCCTCCATAGTCGTCACGCTACATCATAATTTGTCGACCTCATCTAATATTACCCATCTAATATTACATATACGTCAAATTTGACATGATGGATTTAAGGAAGGAATCGATTAAACATAGAAATGTTCTTTGACACGTCTATTATATATATATATATATATATATATATATATATATATATATATATATATATATATATATATATATATGTATATATATATATATACATATATATATATATATATATATATATATATATATATATATATATATATATATATATATATATATATATATATATATATATATATATATATATATATAACTCAATAATCAAGGAGATAAAGCAGAGGGGTAAAATGTAAAGGGGCGGAACGCAACTTACTTGCTTTTTTTTAAAATTTTTTAAGCGCTTTTAAATAATGGGTTCATAGTTTAGGGGTGCGTATGAACATTAGTATAATTAAAATAATGGAAACACTAGGAGTGGAAGTCATCAGGAAAAAATAAAATGAAAGATTAATTTAATTTAAAAATTGCGCAACCGGTTTCGGAAGAGCTAGTGCTTCCGTCTTCAGGCCTATTCCTTTAATAAAAATAAAAACAATATATAAAAATGCAGTGCATATTTATGAAAATAATAGTAAACAATATATATTGTTTTTATTTTTATTAAAGGAATACGCCTGAAGACGGAAGCACTAGCTCTTCCGAAACCGGTTGCGCAATTTTTAAATTAAATTAATCTTTCATTTTATTTTTTCCTGATGACTTCCACTCCTAATGTTTCCATTATTTCAATATTATAGTCATCTAAACCTTAATATTTATTAGTATAATTAAATTTATGGTATCATTTATTCGATCACTTATAATTAGGGGACAATTTGAAAATAGATACTTCTACTTTAAATTACTCGAAAACGGTATTATTTTTCGAAATGTAAGAAATATACCTTTTTTGCACGGAATTGTCTGAGGAATCATATTTTTAAGAATTTTGTTTAAATAATTGCCAATTAGAAAAGAAAAAACGTGGTAACTCTCACCTTTCGCCCAAAACTACCCCTTGATCATAAGTGGTGGAATAAGTATTAACATAAACTTAATCCTCCAAAGGCAAAATTCGTAACCCTAAAATATCAATCCGTTATTCAAAAGCGTTTGGAAAATATTTAGGAAAAATGGTTTTCGTTTCACCCTTTTACAGGGTTATATCTTCCTTATTTCTGAGTTTTAGAAAAAAGTGTACATGAAAAGGTACAGATTATTTTTGAACGTTTGAACGTACTACCAGCTCTAGCAATTACGGTACATAATTCTGGACCACTTTGTATATATATATATATATATATATATATATATATATATATATATATATATATATATATAAATATTATAAATGTGAAAGTTTGGATGTTTGAATGTTTGGATGTTTGGATGTTTGTTGCTCAATCACGCCAAAACGGCTGAACGAATTTTGATAAAATTTTACGTACAAACTTTTTATACACTGACTTAACACATAGGCTAAATTTTATCCCGATTTCATGTTCCTGGGGGATACAAAACCAATTAATCAATCCCGCTCAAATAACTGAACCGAATCCAACGGAATTTGATTTAGAGGCAATATTTATCCTGAATTAACATATAGAATAATCTTATCCCGATTCAAGGCTCCTGTGGGATACAAAACCAGTTACTTAACCATAGCAAAATGACTGAACTGAATTCGATGAAATTGGTATATAGAAACAGTTTACTATGGATACATACAGGAGTAATTTTAATAACACATAGCATAATTTTATCCCGCTTTCATGTTCCTGAGGGATACAAATTCAGTTAATCAATCCCGGTCAAATAACTGAACCGAATCCGATGGAATTTGATGTACAGGCAATATTTTTCCTGAATTAACTCGTAGAATAATCTTATCCCGATTCAGGATTCCTATGGGGTACAAAACCAGTTACTTAACCACAGCAAAATGACAACTGAATTCGGTGAAATTGGTATATAGAAACTATTTACTATGAATACATACTGGAATTATTTTAATAACACATAGGATAATTTTATCCCAATTGAATGTTCCTGGGGGATACAATCCCAATTACTCAGTCACGTATTGCTAAGACCGAATTTGATAAAATTTTGTACACAGACACTATTTATGCTGAGTTAACACAGAGAATAATGTTATCCCGATTGAAAGTTCCCGTGGGACACTAAATTAGTTATTCCATTACACTAATATGACTGAACTAAATGTGATGAAACTTTGTATACAAACGCTATTTACCTTGAATACGCACCTAGGATGATTTTGTTTCGATAGGAGGTTTCTATGGGATACAAAACCAATCATTCAATCACGACAAAATCACTGAGATGATTTCGATGGAATTTGGTACAGAGATATTAACTCTCAATTAATACAGAATCATTTATTACCGATTAGAAATAGAAATCGGACCGAGAGTTTTAAAGGTCCTCTCGAGTCTTACCGACGGGAACGGGAACGCGCAGATGTGGAAATTTTTTGACGAGAATTGAAACGGGCGGGAGTGGATAAATATGCTGGGAATGTTACATTTTTATTTTCGTTATTTAAAATTAAAAATTTTTTTGATGAAGTGGGACCGAAAATAAAGATAACGGGTTCGGGGCTAATTTCTTTTCATAATAATCCCTTATTTGGGTATAGAAAATACTATCTATTGTAGGACATGTGATTAACAGTTTTAAAATAAGATGGATTTTCAAAATACGAATGTCATACATAAGCTAATAAAAATAAACAATAAGAGAGATTTACATAAAGGTGATAAAAGTAAGCAATGAATTTTTGAAGTTATTAAATTTAAGTATACGCCCATTTAATGATTTATGTATGTATTACCTTACATCGAGAGTATTGCAATAAAATGTTAGGTATAAAATTTTTTTCATAGCGTTATTATAGGAATCCATAATTAAATCAAAATCAAATCGCCGAAACGGCTGGACCGATTTTGATAAAATTTTATATACACACTCTTTATACACTGAATTAACATATGGGCTAAATTTTATCCCGGTAGTATTTCCTCAGGGATACAAAATTTTTCAAACACGCCCCACAAAATTAAACTTAATTCGATGAAATCTGATACACAGGCAATATTTATCCTGAGTTAACACATAAGAAAATCTTATCCCGATTAAAGGTTCCTGTGGGATGACTGAACCGAATTTGATAAAATTTAATATACAGATACTATTTACTATGAACACATCTATGAACACATATAGTAATAAATTTTAAATAGTTTTAGTCGGGATAGTTTTATCCCGATTGAAGGTTCCCGGGAGAAGAAGGGGGATACAAAACGGGGGAGGGGATCAAATTCAATGCGGGCGAAGCCGCGGGTCAAAGCTAGTATATATATATATATATATATATATATATATATATATATATATATATATATATATATATATATATATATATATATATATTCCCACTACCCTTTGACTATGGAAGGCAAGAGCTAAAATTTGGTACGTGGGGCTCATCTCCGATACACATCAATACCATCAAGGTGGGGTCAAATTTTGGGCAAATTTTGGATCCGACCCAACTTTTAAGGGAGTTGTAGGGGGCAACAAAACAAAATACCTTTTCCAAACTGGAAATAATGTTTCGGTCAGTTGTCTACAACATATCCAAAATTCAGCTTCCTAGGATGATTTGGAGAGAGTAGAGGGAGAAAAAAATATTTTGGCTGGATCTAACACGCCCACAGCCCCAAGAATTGACGTAGAGGTTTAAAATTTAGTGTGCTGATAAAGTTCGTACCTAGGTTGTGATTTTTGGAGGTTTTAATATTTTACCCCCATCCCCACCATTTTTAAGCTACAATTTCATGTTTTTAGCACTTGCACAGGTCACCCAAATAAACCTAGAGGGCTAAGATTTTGTATTCGGATTTAATTAGTATCAATGGGGTTGTTTTGGGGGTCTCAACTTTTAACCCCTACCCCCAACATTCTTAAATCAAAAAGAACATGATTCTTCTTTTATTTTAACAGTTTCGTTCGGGTTAAAATCTCGCCAAATAAACCTAGAGGACTGAAGTTTTGTGTATAGGTTAAGTTAATAGCCAGCCAGTGCTGTTTGAAGGTTTAACCTTTTAACGCTTACCCCCACGATTTTTGCGCCAATATTTCCTTAATTTTTTTACTTGTTTTCGAACGCGCGTAGAGACTCTCTGAGTAAACCTAGAAGGCTGAAATCTTGTATCTGTATTCAGTTAATATCGCGGGTGTGCCCTTTAGGGATCCCACATTACCATGCCCCCATTATTACATCGGAATTCAATAGCGTT
Organism: Brachynemurus nebulosus; assembly: GCA_035578155.1. Lineage (NCBI taxonomy): Eukaryota > Metazoa > Arthropoda > Insecta > Neuroptera > Myrmeleontidae > Brachynemurus > Brachynemurus nebulosus. The sequence goes on along the minus strand of JAPWDM010000020.1, from coordinate 3,823,717 downwards.
GTTGTATATGATTAAATGTAACATATATTGATAGCAATACAATAGGCAGGTTAAATATAAAGAAAAAAATGAAATATAGACTATTATTTATCACAAATGCAATATACAAGTAATTTAAAAATGTTGTTGATGTAATTGACGTAATTTTTTAATGGAATTTTTCAACTGAAGAAACTAGTGGTAAATATTTCTTCCAGTATCGTTATGACGGCTTTTCATGTTGTTTTCTTTGTAGGTCACGCAATGATCCAACGACTAAAGGAATCTGCAACTATAAATATATATCTGAAGTCTCTGTCCTCTGACAAGTAAAGGTCCCGAGGCCGGACCTATCGATTTTGATGAAACTTAAATATGTTTTAGAACACTAAAAACTAAGGGACACGTATTTTTTTTATCTGCGGAAAAACGGTTTGAAGGGGTAAAATCGCCCTCCAAAAATTGGGGTAAAAATTTAATTTTTCAAATATCTCGAAAACAGTAAGAGATAGAGCAAAAGTTTAAATTGGCGATATTATTCTTTTTTAAAGAGCTATCTATTGATATTTTAGTCCAACTTCAGAACCACTTATTGTGACATTACTTTACCCACTATCAGTGTGTTAATAGCAAAAATTAGTGTATATAAACTAGTATGTAATTTAAGAGAGTGACTCACCCCCTCTCCAATGTTGCTCAAACTCAATTTTGAATTCGAGAATTTCATTTCTACGTTATTCTAATTGTCTTAAGCTATTTTCCATGAAGAAGAACTTCTTGAAATACCCAAATTTAACGACTATTCGACATAGTCACCCTCTAGTTAACTACCCCTAACTTAATATTAGGGCATTGAGCAAAAATAGGTCAATTAGATTTTTTGACGTAGATTTCAAATCTTTAAACAAAATTTTTATGTTGTTTATTTTTCACACGCTTTTTGCAAAATTAACCCCCAAATTTTAACTCCCAACCACCCCTGTTGATGTAATATGAACAAATTGCATATAAATAGATAGCTCTTTAAAAAAGAACAATATCGCCAATTTAAACTTTTGCTCTATCTCTTACTGTTTTCGAGATATTTGAAAAATTATATTTTTATCCCAATTTTTGGAGGGCGATTTCACCCCTTCAAACCGTTTTTACGCAGATAAAAAAAAATTCATGTCCTTAGTTTTTAGTGTTCTACAATATATTTAAGTTTCATCGAAATCGATAGGTCCGGCCTCGGGACCTTTACTTGTCAGAGTCCACGAGTTCTTATGATCAGGTTAACGAAGTTGACTTAAATTTGCTTCCAGAACTTTTGGGGCGGGTGAGTTTGGAAAGCGATATCATAATTTTATGTACTGGTTTATGCTCTTTTACAAAATATTACAAATTCATGTTTTTCAGAAAGATGTATCAACAAACCTTCCCGAATACGAAAATTATTAACGACATTTCCAGCTTGTATTCGCCGGAGTTCGGATCTCGTAAATGGGTTATTTAGTTGAAAAATCCTTGTGAACATAATATATGTATTTGTGTGAATGTTAGTGTTATTTATGAAATTTTAAATATTACGCAATTTTTGATAACTTATGTATATATATATTTTTTTTTATTTTTTTTTTTTTTTTTTTTTTTAGTTAAAATTGGGATACTGCTGCCGGTGGATGGCGCGGTCAGCAGCACCCGGCGGCATCGCCAACTGAGGGCATGCGCCGCCACACACGATATAGATAAAAACAACACGTAAAGACAGGGACACATAAATGCACTAGACAATGGACAAACATACACATAATAAAATTCACCGATGAGCCCTGCCATCCCAGGGTTTCATAAAGAGCGGAAAGTCCTTGGTGGCGGTACGCTAAGTACTAACCAGAACGTCCGGGCACCAAGGACTGAAAACCAACGATGAAACTCCCCCCGAGGTGTAAAGGGTCTCGGGGTGGAGGGACCTGACTAGACAAACTGAAAAAAAAGAAATAAATATCACAGTGCAGTATCACAAAAAAACATAGAAAAAAAAAGAAAGAAATATCACAGATAATATCACAGAATTCCATTGTACTCATGGGGGCCTGGAACCACCCACCAGTACAATGGATTTATAACAACACTATTGAAGGCACTAGTGGCCTCCGCTAGCAAGAAAATAAAAACAAACAACAAAACAACAATAACAACAGAAGCAACAACGAAATATCACAGATACAATATCACAGCTCACATATCACAGACAGCCCGTTGTACCCCGAAAGTCCAAAGCCATTTAGTGATGCAACGGGAACCAACAACACCTTTGGGAACCCGAGGGCCCCAGCGGCCGAAAAACACAAATATAGAACACAAACAATAACAAAACTTATGTGTTAAAAAAAGATTTTGTGACTGTCCTATTTATTAACAAACCAGAGCCTCGTCTGCCAGCTAGCCAGGCACGCCGTGGACGTGAGGTTGGATTTTAGCCCAGCTATGTATATATTATTTTTATTTGTATAGTATTTATTAAGTTTATTTGATTTTCCTTTAATTATAAATTATTTTGTTTATTATTTGTAAATTATTTCCAATTTTATGTGTTTATATTTAGTATTTATATCTGTTTTAAATTTTTTATTGATTTCGATATCTGTATGTGATAAGATTAAAAATATTTGATAAGAAAAATAATTTGTAAATTCTTGAATGTGTATTTTGGTAAGAGGGGTTTTGGGGATTGTCTGGAATTGTATTTTGGTTGTCTAGTGGGTGGGCGTAGGATTTCTATATGTGGAATTTGTGTAATGGTTGTCTTTAGGATTATACTTATCTTATTTATCTGTAGATTTTCGTGTCCTGAATTGGTTGCTGTCCCAAATATAATATTTAAAGCCTGGGGAATTGTTTTTTTGGTATTGACCGCCTATGTCAAAATTGCTTCAACTGGTTTGATTTACATTTCCATCGATAGGGTGTATATAAACTAAACTTCTTCTTCATATATTTCCTGTTACATCGATTGATATTCAAAATATATGTTAAATGTTAAATGTGAAAACCAAGACGCAAATTATAAATTTATAAGAGTAAGTTTGGACAAGTCTCTTAACTGCTACCATTAATGTAATAAAAAAATTAAAAAATTTATTTATGAATTTTATCTTTATTTATTTTTTAATATTTTTAAATTTAGGTATTTAGGTTTTATTGATTCTGAAATGGTTGATCGTATTTGGGGTTGTATTATTTCCAAAACTTCGGAATTCCGTAAGCAGAGTACCTCCAGGTGTTGCGGAGATAAGAGTGTGGCAGTGGAACGTTTTGGTCGCGGATCGTTTCTCCAAACACCACGAGGATGCCCTATTAACGATCAATAATCTGAAATTATTTAATAATGTTGGAAGATGCTAAATCAGAATACGGAAATTTCCCAAGATACGAATTTACTACAATTTATAGGTGACTCGAAACAAAATTTCGTTACTATATTTGAAAATTCGCTAAAAACTTAACAATGAAACTTTTGCAATTTTGAGAAGTTGAATAAATATTTCTTTTACGATTTGAAAGACAAAGGTATCAATTATATATAAAATTTACACAATATGTTTTTTTTTTTTTTAAATGGAATTTGCAACTTACAAGTAAACGTCCCGAGGCCGGACCTATCGATTTTGATGAAACTTAGATATGTTGTAGAACACTAAAAAATAAGCGACACGTATTTTTCTTTATCGGCGGAAAAACGGTTTGAAGGGTTGAAATCGCCCTCCAAAAATTGGGGTAAAAATTTAATTTTTTAAATATCTCGAAAACGGTAAGAGATAGAGCAAAAGTTTAAATTGGCGATATCGCTCTTTTTTAAAGAGCTATCTATTGGTATGCAATTCGTTCAAATTGTGTCAACGCTGGGGGTTAAAATTTAGGGGTTAATTTTGCAAGAAGGGGGTGAAAATTAAACAATGTAAAAATTTTGTTTACAGATTTGAAATCTACGTCAAAAAATCTAGTTGACCTGTTTTTGCTCAATGTCCTAATATTAAGTCTAGGGGTAGTTAACTAGGGGGTGACTGTGTCGAATAGTCGTACTACTTGGGTAGTTTAAGAAGTTTTTCTTCATGGAAAATAGTTTAAGACATTTAGAATAACGTAGAAATGAAATTTTCGATGGGATGATTAGGGACAGATTGAGGATGTACTGGAGGATAGAACAGAGCACTTTCAAGGTCATCAAGTCATTCGGTATTTTTAACACATTCAGCATAACATTTCTCTACTTTATAAACTTTAGATTTTACATTCTACCGAAAATCATGAAGTATTATTTCTTTTTTGGATGTATAAATACAAATAATTCGACATTATATTATATGTGAATTTCAGTTTTGGTCAGTCCTACGAGTCGTCACAATTAACCCTTTTATCGTCTCTTTTGACCCCAATTTACCATAAAAAAATTATACGTATATAATCGTTGTTATTTTTTTAAAAAGTACTGATATTTTCATAATTGTTTGGATACTATGATAAAGTGACCATCTTCGCGGAAATTTTTAATTGTATTAAAGATTAGATACTCATAAAATAAACTCAAAAAAATTCGGTGTGAAGTCTGAATTCGTGCTTATTCATCCCTGTCTACGGTATTTCTTTCTATAATAATTTTTTTTTTTAAATAGTTTGACTCATTTTCCAAGAAAAACATATTATCATTTTTAAACTTAACCGTATCTGAATATATTGCCCATAAAAATCAGCATCGGCATGCACATCTGCAGACGTAATAAAATATAACATCCGGAACAAGTCTGCTAAGAAAATTTAATAGTTTTCAAGTGAAATTACCAATCAGAGGTTTCATACCTACTTAAAATATTACAAATAAAGAATGGAAGACGATTTCCTTGATGATTTCCTTTTATCCAATTAAAAGGAAATTTCACATTATTTACGGACACGTTTAAATTAATTTTATGAATCAACTTTATACCCACTTATATTTCGATTCTTCCATAATAATATATGGTGCAGCACATATATGTATTACCCACTAGTTTCGCTCGCCATCTACGAATGTATCGTATCACCATCGTCATAGATACTATTTATGTATAAAAATACAAAAATGAACAACAAGTAGGTTTCCATATTATATATATACATATATATATATATATATATATATATATATATATATATATATATATATATATATATATATATATATATATATATATATATATATATATATATATATAATAAGTACACACATATATTTTTTATTACAAAACGGATATTACGTTTCATATAGAAAACTAACAAACTATCCATTTCTATTTTTATTTAGTGTATTTTTTATTTGTTAGTTTGAATGGTCGTAGTAATAACTACTATGGTTGGTCATACACACCTATATATTATAACATGTAGACACGTGTGCTGTGAGCGAACAAAATATGAATTAGAAAAAAAAATGTCAAAGTATTAATTAAAAATGTAAAAATTTATATGAAAAATAAAAACTACGAACGTGTCAGACATTTGAAAATAAGTTGAATTATTACGAGACCTGGTATCCGCTGTCTGAAAAGTTAAAAGAGTTGTTTAGCCTGTAAAATACAGTCCCAGCTATCTAAATTTTGTCGCGATTTTGCAAGAATAGATATATTTAAGCATTATTCTTGATACTACTTAGAAGTAGAGGAGCACCCAGCAGTTTGTAATTTAAACTTCCTACTCATTAAAAAAAAATATTCCAATCACGATACGAACTGTAAGTTTCGATAAAAAAAGGGATACAACAAAAAAGAAAAAACTGAGTACCGTAAAACTAAATTTTAATGAGTTATTATTTTGATTTTGAAATTCCACAATTTATTGCTGAAAATCTCAATAGGATTAGGTAGAAAGAAATTTAAATTATTTCAACAATAACAAACATTTATTACAGTGAAATAAAGCTGAAAAAAATATACATTTTTACAGAGTACGCAGTATAAAATTTAAAAGTTACATTCATTTAAAATGGAATTATGGGTTAAGATTTAATCAAAAATGATAATAATTGTAAAAGCCACAATGATCAATTATTATCTATAAATTACTTTATAACAGTTTAAATCAGAAATGATGAATACAATACAAAACTATTGATGATTTGCCAAAATAAAGAAAATACAAAATACAAAATTAGCACGATACAGAAATCTTACCGTAACATTTGAAAATTAATTTTTGTCAAAAATATAATTAAACTGGTTATACCAGGTAAAGTGTATACAATTTAGAAAGATTAGAAAAATAAAATTAAACTACCTGTATACACATTATAAAGGTGATGAAACACCAGGAATGTGCCAGATGACGAGTCCGATAAAATAGAAAAATAAAAAAAATAAAAATACAAAACAAATATGTGTAACCATTAACCACAGTGCGTAAAAATAAAAACGTACCTCCGGCACGGACGCATAAATACAAATCACTAAGGTTACATAAAATGGTATAATGAATAATTTCTCACCAATCCAAAGTAGGTATCAAAGAAAATTATTCCAACCACATATAAACTACAAAATAAATTATCAAAATCATCACCGACCATTCCTAATTGAAATTACAAATTACAATTTTAAATAAAATTTTAAAAGAAATATAAAGACTACATATCCTGAAGGGACATGTGGCCAGTAATGGTCGTTTTACATTTTAAAAAAAATTTGAGAAAGAAAAATAAAGTCCAGACATCCTTAAGGGATGTGAAGACAACAATGGTTGTGAACCATTGGATTCAACGACTCGATTAAATCTCGTCGACGACCAGATTAAATCTGTCTTCAAGTAACAATATTATCTTTAAAGTAATGTTATCCGACAATTATCGCATGCGCGTAAGAATATTCTAGAAGAAGAATAATATAGAAAAATAAGTTACACAATTTGAATATTGATAAATGTATGTGAATGTACTAAAATATATACTGACTATTTAAATAACCAAAATTATACTCAACAAAATATTACAGTTACATAGTGAATATGTCTAAAAACATTGTTATGTATAAGTAGCGGTCATTTCAATTAAATAAACAAATTTTATAGAAAATAATTAATTAAATTCTAATTGAAATAACGCTACAGGGAAAGAACCACCAACTGTTATTAAGTGAATTTCCTTTACGGAATTACACTCATTACAGCGGATGCCATGAAAAGATTTGAGCGCGGGACTATGGCAGAAATTCGTTTTGAAGCCTGGAGAAACCGAAAATTAGGTTCACTAAAATTTGTATATACAGGGTGAAAGTGAATAAGTACGAAAGATTTTAACAGGTGATTTCTGAGGTTCTTTTATGTAAAAAATTTCGTATAAACCCAGGTCCGAAAACGGTTAGTTTCCAAGATACAGAGTAGATGGGCTACTAGATAGCCCATACTGGTTTTGTGATAGGAACAGTAATTGGAAATTATTTTTTATCTTGAAAACGGCTACGTGAGCGACAAAATAGTAAGAGGTCATTTTTGTCAACAATTTATGGGACATTTGAAATAGTATATTATGCAATAAGTGCGGGAAATTGTCGATTGCCCACGAAAGCGAAGTTGAGCGCACGAACGTAGTACACTTATTCGCTTGAATGGGCAATCAACAATCCCGCACGAGTTGCACATACTATTTTTATTATGAATTTCACATACTTTTTTCTATTGTTATTACTAATCTTGACATTTTTATTACTTCTCAAAATAATATTTTTAAGCGTTCGTCTTTTTTTTGTGAATTAAATCTTGTTTAAATTACTTTGTTGGTGGTTTCTATAGAAATAATTATCAAATATTTATTAAATGAAAAATCAAGAGGAGGCTTTGCGTGCTTTGATTAAATTTTGCGTGTTTTATTGTCAATTTGCGTGTGGAAAGTTATGGATCATACACAATCAATGAAATAAGGAATAAGAAATAAGGAATAAAAAGTATGTCATCTAGTGACGTTAAATGGAACTTTAATCAAATAAGAAATAATAAATAAGGAGTATCATAAGAAATAAGGAGTTCATAAGTAATTATGAACGTTACTTTTTTATGAATTTCGATGTACAAGAATATCTAAATACATATACCCATGGGCAGTTAAGTTATAGTTTCATCCAACGTCACTAGGTGGCATACTTCTTATTCCTTATTTCTTATTCCTTATATCATTGATTGTGTATTAAGCCTTACTTTCCGCCCGCAAAAAAGTATGTGGGAAGAGTACAGTGGGCAAGCAGCTATTCTGCGTACAGAAATGTTTGCGCCAAGTTAATAATTCTCCCGCATGAGTAATAAAAGATCATTCCCAAACTGGTAAAAATCATTGGTGTGCCTTCTTTTTCTTTAAAAATATATCATCACATGGCTGTACGGATGCCACTGGTTTGAGTCAAAATATTCTGTCTACTTCAGAGTTTGGGTATTTATTCCATCGTAGCGTGTCCCAAATTTTGTGTAAATATCTCAAAACATTTTTGAAATATTTAAGAAAATATTAAAAAATACGAGAAACTGAACACTCTGTATCTTGGAAACTAAGCGTTTTTATCATTAAGTACAATAACAATATTTATATCTATTTCATTTTTCAAAATGGAACCACAAAAAGAAAATTAACCAACTTTTCAAGAACGCGTAGTCACCGATTTTGAAAATTTCTTTACTGTTAGAGAGATAAACTATTTTAAATGGATATAAGTTATGTTATATGAGGTCTGTCAGTGTACGGGGGTCCCAAAGGCGCCAAAAATAAAACTACCCAACCGATTTTAAAAATTTTTTCACCTTTTAAAAGTTAAATTCTTTTAGATGCGTATATGCTATAATATAATATGAGATCCGCCAGGGTCCTGGGAGCCCAAAAGCGCTAAAAATTAACTACTTAACCGTTTTAGATGGATACAGGCTATTGTATGAGATCCGCCAGTGTCCAACCTTTTGAAATTTACTATGTTATGCAGATGCTGCGACAGGGCTATTTTTTAATTGTTCTCAGCTGTCCATTTTTTTAGAAGTTCAGATATACTTGAGGACTCCAGTGCAGTCTGAGGTATATAGTTACCAGTTTACCACCTCGGTTATCAATCAAGTCACAACTACTTGGCAGGAACCCAATTGTAATTGGTAGCATCATGACGCTGGCCGAAAGTTTTTTTGTAGACAAAATTTAATAACTTCAATCGATTGTAGGCCGTTTGTAGATATTTGTAGTATATTTATGTTTGTTTGTAGCCCTTTAGTTTATTTGTAATTAACAATCAAAATTTTGTACTGAAGTTAGCCGGAAGCAATCGTGAATGTAATTTTTGTTGGTAACAATAGAAAGCTTATCGTTTGTAGTGTCTAAATATAACGGTAAAATGTTCGTAGGGTTGCCTGATAAAGCATAATTAATTTAAAAAGTTATTTAAGAAAATTGCGCATGCGTACCATTTTAAATTTGCTCCATATGAGTTCGTTATTTTAAATTTGATGCATGTATAGGTTTTATTGCATTATATTATCGAAAATTTAAAAGATTGCGTTTATGATTCCAGTAAAATTTGGTCTAAAAGTTTTTTATTGGAAAATTTAAATCCCTACGCCTACATCTCCTATAAACACTATATTTGAACATTTCCTAAAGTAACTGACTCATTGTTGGAGACCTTAGAACAGTAGACGTTGAAAATGTAAAGTTTGACCTCTCCCCCAATTTTTTGCGTTTATTCCCTATTTTACTCTTTACAGCGTTAACTTTCGAAAAGTGATGAATCATCTATTCATCAATTTATTTTTGACCTTCTTTGACTATGCACTCCAGTTCAATTCATGTAAAATTATCCTAACTGTGAGTAAAGCTACTTTAAATCAGTTATTCCAAAACAAATCGGGTAAATTCAAATTCCAATCAATTCTTTAAAGTGCTTCGCTTCGCTCGCTAACCAGTTTAAAATGCTATAAAAGGTTAATTCCATGTAATGCTTCGCTCCGCTCGCCAAACGACTCGAAAGTAATCATATTAATATATCTAATTTTCACACTTTGAGATCTTTCCATAGATTCCCATATTGATGGTTTTAAAATTAATTCAATTTTAGATCCTTTTCAGGATCCGAAAATCCTGGCGGATTTTTTCAAATTGCGTTCAGTTCCATCGTAATTAAACTTTACTAATATCTTATTCTAAAGTGAATTTTTAGTAAAAAAGTTTTGAAGTTAATATTTAAATTTTTAAATAATATTTTTATCGTAACCTAAGTAATCTTTTGTTTTTCTTTCTTCTGTTTCCGTTTATTGTTAAATTAGTATTTTTCCTATATCAACTTTTGTCTTGAATATATAAGCCCACCTAAAGAATATTGTGATGATTTTGACTGAGAATGTTGTCGATGTTGAGATGACGCAGTGTCCAAGGAATAAGTTTATAATGTTTCACTGAAATCTGTCCCGTGGTTTTTGTGTCAGCCGTACTCATAGAAAACCAAACTGATAATTTTATTATATAAATTTTATGCAACTTCCAAAATATCAGTTTTAGATATTAAGATATCTTATAGTAATAGATAGACATAATTATGATAAAAAATACAGGTGATTCATTTGAAAAAAAAAATTGCCCAATAAACAAAAAATATTTTAAAAAAATGCTCTATGTGACAACCCTGTATTAAGTCAAAAAGCTGAAATGTCACTGCTACATAGAATATTAGTAACAATTTCCAGCGAATTCAAATCTGCTGTCAAAAACACTTAAAATAACAAATTTGGTGTCAACTTCCGGTATAGCCGGAAGTAGCAGCAAGTTAAAAATATTTTAATTAAAATCTTCATAATCGAGAACTTCTATAACCAAATTTTCAAAATTCTAATTTATTTGGAAGACCGTGAACTTTGAATGAAAATTCTATTTGAATCAGCCTGTACATAACCATTTGGGAGATTAGATTAAAATATTACTAAGATTGAGCGGGAAGTTAATATCTATATTCCCTGTAAATTTCAACTCAATAACTTTAATAGTTTTTGAGTTAAATTGGGTCGTACAAACAGACAGACAGACAGACAAAATTTTTTTAAAGATATATTTGGTATATATGTCGAATTTGCTAACTGAAAAACATACTAATACTTAAAAATTCGAAAATCACAGACAGACCCATCTATTTTATTTATAGGTATTGATGATTTCGTAACAATGAAGTGATAAGTTAACGAAGGGATTAGATTGTATGCCAAAATAAATGACTAACTTTCAATTTAACAAAAGATTTATTTTAATAAAACAAAATAGCATGGAATTTTCTGAATTTAACAACATCCTGAAGAACAATAAGCATGACTTAAAATCTGCCACTAGCTCAAATCAAAAAGTAGTTATATTAAAATAGTCAAAATTTAAAACAAAAAAATAAGTAATTCAAATCATATTATTTTATTTATTAAATTTACTCAATGTAATTTTTACGATATTGTCAAAAACGAACCGTAAGGTAGTGCCTGTTATTTTTACACTACCTATATGAAATTGTGTATAAAATAAAAAATTAGTTCAAAATAAAAAATTTGTGATTTGTAGAATAAGAAAGCTTATAAATAGTTTATAATTTTGCGTTACTTAATTTTTGAATCCTACTAATTGGAAGGACCAGGTTAAGAAGGAATGAATATTTGTAGAACTTAACATTCCAGTGATTTGACTTAACTTTGTAACATCAATTTTTGTAGAAATGTTAATCTGGCGGAAAATGAGTACCTATAAGAACTTTGTAGACAATTCTATAAGCTTTAATTTTGTACTCGACCTGCTGTGAATGCATCAATTTTATTGTTCAAAAACATTTAGAATAATTTTTGTGGGTAAATAAACTCGTTAAATGGTACTTAGTTTTTATTAAAAGCTAACTCATACTAAAATTGTATAGCTTAATGGCAACAGTTGAAAATTATATGAGAGAATAATAACTTCATTTTTATTACTTTATTATAAAATAATATAAACGTTTGTTATGTAATAAATAAGGAAATAGTAGTTAGATACTGCAGTAGATACCAAAAACGAAAAAAAGCTACCCAGACATACCAAACTATACTAGCGAAATTTCGAACGGAAATTGAACTATTATAGCAGGTGTCATGGTGAGACTTGAGCTTCACATTTGGACAGAAATTTTTTTTGAGGTCAGTAGAATCCGATATTCACTAAAATTTATATACACATATGAACATTAGTATATAATATATATTTAATCTGGTTTTCACAATGGAAATTCAAAATAATTGTCGAGAAAATTGTTACAAATATAAGTAAAACCTTATTTTTCAAAAAAAACGTGTTATTACATTTATAAATATTGTATAGGTACATATTAATTTGATTGTTTTTTTTTTTTTTTTTTTTAATTATTGTTAAATGTATATTTGTTCTGATTTCTAAAAGTAAGTTCCGTATTTATATTTGCATTTAAATTTTCAAGCCACTAATCAAAAGAGATACGATATATGAAAACAGGAATTACATTGTATCCTAGGGAGATGATTTGAGTTTAATCAATTTAGTTATGAGCTAATACGATACATATACGATAATTAGCTACAATAAAATTCATGTTTGAATATGTTCAAAATTGTGATATATCTATAGAATGTTTTATAGATGATAAACCCCATCAAAAGAAGTGTAGAAGATTTTCTGTTATCCTTATAATTTATTTAATATTGTTTCTAACTTTAGACAAAAGACTTTATTTTTTAAACATATCATTTATTTCTCGAACAAATATTTATTCCCCGCTGTACACTTCAAAACCTAGTCTCCTCCCTCCACAATACTTTATCCACCTTCACCTATTCGCATCATAATTTAATCTTGTATCAAGAATGTAAACAAGGTATAAAAATAATGTGGTGGGTGGTGTCTGTTTTAAGCAACAAGTCTGCAGAACTGACGTTAATTCCATTATTATTAGGTTCATTCTATTTACAAACATTGAACTCTTTTCATTGTTTATAAGCATGCGCAGAAAGATCTGTTTGTTAAATAACTGTTTCATTATACAAATTCTGGTATTTGAAATACTGATTATTCTCTGTTCTTTATTCCATTTTCTTAATTTTAAATTAAAATTCACATTTGAACGCTTCTATCAGTTCAAAGTGATTTACGGTTATTTGAAATTGTTGTTTCAAGAACTCCTGTATTATCGATCAAGAGTGACCGTTAAGAGCCTTATCAATAATATAGTACGTGTATTATTGTTGTTAGGTATTGTAATCATGAGGTAACAGTTTGTTTATTTAAATTTATATTTATAAATAACTAAACTTTTGTATTAATATTTTTTAATGAATCAAAATTGATTTTTAATATAAATGTAGGTATATTTTTATTTAACATTTTTATTATATCGAATACATCATTTTCGTCAGATAAATAAAAGTTTAAGATGAAAAGTATGTTGTTAAACAAATATTTATTGAACCGCAACTACGCCAGAAAATTAAAAATTTTGTGGAAAAATGGTATGGTACCTATTGGGACTATGACCAAAATAAGTCATAAACCAAAAATTCCACACGTTTGTCAAAAAGGTACAAAACTGAATCTTTTGAAAGCTCTTGAGTTTAATAGATTGAACAGTGAGCCACAAGTAGAGGTTTTAAACGATCAAACCGAAGTAAATAATTCATCGTTATTAAAACTAAAAATTTTTGCACAAATATAATTTCATCAACTCTTCATAGTATATTTTTTTAGTTTAGAAAAGACATCATTATCATCTCTTTTCAATTTATGATGCTAGCTGTCCTTTAAAAAAATTACACGATACTAATCCTTAAAATAGTACATAAATTAAATTTATTTTCATTTTTCCTTTTTCTCACTTATTTCAATTGCCAAATTATATAAGATTTCACTTACGGATTTGTGTATACTTAATGAATCATAAGAAAGATATAACATACCATTAAATTAGGTATTATTAAATAATTTTTACCAATAAATTTTTATTTGATCCACCCATTTCAATTCATATTTTTATGGCACCTAGGTAGTAAGGTACCACAGTAAAGGTATCATAAAAATATGAATTGAAATGGGTGGATCAAATAAAAATTTATTGGTAAAAATTATTTAATAATACCTAATTTAATGGTATGTAATCTCTTTCTAACTTTCATTCAGTATACACAAATCCGTAAGTAAAATCTTATATAATTTGTCAATTGAAATAAGTAAGAAAAAGGAAAAATGGAAATAAACTTAATTTATGTACTATTTTAAGGAACAGTATCATATAATTTTTTTAAAGGACAGTTGGCATCACAAAACTGCAAAGAGTTGATAATGGCGTCATTTCTAAACTAAAAAAATATACTATATTTGTATATATTAGTGAATTTGACCAAGTAATTAAAACTTTAAATGTTTTTAACATTTAAGAGAAATGAATTTAACGTAAAACTGGCTTATAGTTATAATTCACAATTGACTCTTGAATGCTTACGAAACAGTCATTCCTTTTAAAGCTGTTCTTCACTTTTGTCGTTACCATAGTATTAAATTTGAACCAAAAGTGATGCGAAAATGACTAATGTTACTTTAGTGTCAAAATTCGTCAGAACCCGTGTATTTTTTAAATTGCCTACGAATATGATTCAATAAGTATTCAATAACCTTAAGAATTTCTAGAATTGCGTCGTAGAATAATGTCGCAGATCACCTGTATACATGAATCCATATAGATTATAGAGTAATAACATTTGTGTTGATGCAAAATTTTACATTTGTTATCAATCATATTTGTGAGCCCATTTGCGTTTCCTATATGATCAATAAAACTGTACAGTTTTAATTACATACAATGAAAAATTGTATCGACGAATATAATCCACCGGAATGAAAAATAATGAGAATTGTATTGTTTTTATGTGTGTATTTCATATTTGTTCACCATGCATCGTGTGATCGTAGAGCCCTCTGCTGTTAGATTTAGTAGTATGTCTTTTTTTCTGATGAATTTGTAAAAAAAGGAATTAATAGTTCGAATATGTACGGAAAAAAATGGTTTTAATCGATGTTTACAATACACTTACAAAAATGCTGACAATATATCAGTAGCATTTATCTAACGATAGTGAGATTTTGTTGTTTATATTTTGATTCATAACCATTGTTGGTAGATTTTTATTTTATCAGAAATATTATTAATTTTAGTTTCCGTGCTCTTTGGTACTAGTGGCCGGTCTCCATAGAGTAATTGTTCTAGAATATGCTTACAAATTTTATCAGCATACCCAATATTTTTATTATAAGTATTTACCCCTGAGAACATTATAACGTAATTTCTGGACATTCTTTATTAAAGGAGATCATTAAACACCACCACATATATTTTATTTTTTGCATACACTTAATATGTTTTATGTCTTACAGAATATTACCAATTTAGTTATTTTGTAGAACTAAAAAAAAGTTTAGTTCTTGGTTTACAATAAATATTATTTTATTTTTCTTTTAATTTTTGTTAAATAAAGTTAAAACAATATAATAATTTTGTATTATTTATATTATAAAATAAACTACTGGCCAAAAACAAAATTATTTAAAATACTCAATATGTCACAGTACCGACTACCCCTAACCTCTAAGCTATCAAATGAATACACTTGATGATCCTTTATGTGGCTAAAGACTTTTCACAGCATAAAAAGTAAAGATTAATACCAAAGATTTAGTGGACGAATGTTAGTATAGACAAAGAACAGATAACAGTACAAATGAAAACCTCAAGATAATAAAAATTACAGTGGGTTTGGTTTGGTTTGTATACGCCATATGGAGAACTCCCTAACGGAGCATTTCCTTGTCAAAATAAATAAGTGGCCATTAATATGGAAAAAATCAGGTCCTTTTCATATCTGCTCATTATTTACTTACTGTATTTTTATCTACTTATTTCTATATGTACTACTCTTGATCCTCCACCAATACATACGTAACATTAATTTTTGTTTTATACAATAAATGATCGCTGTCCAAATAAACACCATTAATTAAGTATATTTATCCGGTGTTCGTTATAAAACTGAAAGTCGGCTTGTGCTCATATTACAAAATATGTTTTTAGTTGAAACTAATAAAGTAAATGGTCTCATACGTGTAATGGATAATTAATAATATGCATATCACTGTAGAATAAAAATGACCATTCATTCAAAAGATTTAAATTTATTATGAAAATTTCTCTGTTTTAAGTGTAATAATATAATCGATGCTAAGAAAATATTTTTCCGGTAGATTAGTAATAGAAACAAAAATTTTACTCATTAAGGTAAAAAGAAAATAGCCTTTCATGATCTCAGCTTTACAGGTCATAGAACTGGATAAGTTTATAGTTAATATTTATTTTAGAAGTTTCATAAGTACGTCACATGTTTTTATTGAAAAATTAATAATGTAAAACCAAACGAACAGAGACACTTATAAACAGTTTCATAAGCATAGGGTAAACTTGCAAAACCTTAAACCTTATCAACGGGATATAAAAAATTAAACATATTTTTGCAAACAGAAATTTTTATTTTCAAGAGTTAAAATTGAAATGAATTGGTAAAAATCAACTAGTTCTAGCCCACGGTAACCGTGAAAATGAAAAAGTTTTCATTCAAGTAATTATTGAGTATCTATTTAAATTTCAAATCCTTATCTTAACATGTAGGTACATAGTTAGGTAGGTACCAATAAAAATGTATTTATTTTGGTTCGTTGTGCATATTAAAATGATACAAACCAAAATATTAAGTTTTGTACGTGAGAGTGAAAACTAAAATATGTAACGTGCAACTTCATATTATGTGGCTAAACTGGCATTGACGTTTGAATAGGTATATGCCGGATTTATACGTACTTAGTAACTACAATAAGTTACTTTAATTTTAGGTACTTTTGTCATTTAGACAGTTACATACTGTGACGCCGTGAGCCAATATAGGCAATGAACACATCATGTGTGTAATGTCATTTACATAAACTAAAAAATATTACTTAGCTTCTAACATGCGCGACATCTATTACACCAATTGATAACTAACTTCAGTTCTAACATTGTATGCAGATGGTGTTGCGTTTATCTTATGGTTGTTTGATAATTGGATGTCGCGCGATGGGATTAAAATGAATAATATGATGATTTTACGAAGTTATTTAATGGTGCGTTAGGGCGTTATTCGGGCATTCAGGGGTGACGTTTCGATAAACATAGTTCGGTTATTCGCAACAATAAGTTGTACAACCTTTGAATCATATAAAGTTATTATTATTTTTCATTATGTCGTAATGTACAACGGTTTTTTATTATTTAAATAAATTCTAATAATATGAAATGGTGCAACTAAGTTTTTTATTAATCGCAACCCACGAACTATCCTTTGGATTAGAACAATAAAATTAATAACATTTTTAATATTCACACATCATCAGTGGTGTATTTGGGTCAATTGATTGTTGCACAAAAGTTTTAATCAACAATAATAAAACTTAAACAACCCCAACCACATACCTTCGTACACCCAATTCGCCACAATACCTACTCGTTCAAATAAGAAAATTGGTAATTTGTCTAGTTAAGTAAATAAAAACCTGTTCTCTATTTTTAGACCAATCAAATTAACTCATTTAGAGGGAAATAAACAAAAATTATTATCTAGACTTTTATTAGTGTAAATGGTAAAGAAGATTATAATAAACGTAAGAAAAATAAATGAGTGAGTAGGAGCGACGGAGGGCTCATTTGCGGGGTCCCAAAAGGATGAAAAACTATATTTTTACAATTGCCGACGAAAGTCGAAGTCAAAGCAAAAATTATCCTCAACAAATGTTGTAGTTCATGCAAAAATCTAAAACTTTTGTAGAGGTTGCTTTTTAACATAACCTCAAAATTTCGGAGAAAAATGCGAATTTTCTTTTTTTTATTTCTTTATTTCGTTTTATACTTCTCATTTCCACAAAAATAATTTAATTTTGACGAAATTTGGTGAAAGTATACTTTTCTGGGTACAATTAAGTGGTGTAATCAGTTTTTGAAATTTTTCAAAAATTTGACCAGATTGTCAAGAATTACTGAAAAATTCATTGTTGTAAGAGTAATTTTTTATTATTTATTTGACTTTTTTTGGATTTTTGAGAATGTTCTTAAATGAAACTGCCAATTTTTGTTATTTTCCCGAAAAGTACATGTTAAACCGAAAAAGATGAGCCCGGCAGAACTCTGTGCGATGAGTTTTTTAAGTAGAATCTTTCCTTTAAAAAAAAGTGTCCCGGACAGAAAAAAATGAATATCTCGGAAACTTTTTAATTTTTTTAACCGTGGTTATTTGAGACCTAGAAAGGTATATTTTCACCAAGTTTAATCAAAATTAAATTATTTTTGTGGAAATGGAAAACATAAAACGAAATTTAAAAAAAAAAAAAAAAAAAAAAAAAAAAACAAGAAAATTCGCAGTTTTCTCCGAAATTTTGAGGTTATGATAAAAAGTGATCCTTGGAAAAGTTGTAGATTTTTTCATGATTTACAACTTTTGTTCTGGATAATTTTTCCTTTGACTTCGACTTTCGCCGGAAATTACAATAATATAATTTTTCACTCTTTTGTTACCCCCCCCCCCCAAATCAACCTTTCACCGTCCCTGCTCACGCATTTATTTTTTTTACGTTTATTATAAGTCTCTTTACGATTTCCAGTTATAAAAGCCTAGGTAACAATTTTTGTTTTCTCTATGGATAATTTGATTGGACTATTGTTCCACTTTACGTTCTATGAACTTTCTGTTACTTTATTTGTGTCGGTGTAGACACATTAATTAAGCAAAAACAGATATGGGCGGGTAACTAATACATATTGTTTTAAATTTTATTTACTGTCATTCATTAGTTCAATTAATTCTGTGTGGACTCCCACTAAACAAAAAAAAAAAGAACTATTCAATTAAACTACTTACTTTCGTGATTTGCTTTAACTACTAAACACTTGTAAATTCAGCATTACCAAAGTATAAAAAAATATTAAAAAAATAATAATATCAGAAGAATCGACTAATTATAGTATAGCAGCACTTTTAATGGGAAAAATTCGTTAAATTATAACCACAGGGCACAGAGGAAACACTACTATCTCTATACTAGCGATACTAGCGTAGACAAAAAACCCCTCTCACTTCTTCCCTCTATATTGTGTAGATGCACACTGTTTGTAGTCGTGTGGGTTTGATGTTTGCATGTGTGTGATTGGTCACACACCCACAACTACATAACATGTACATGCGGACAGAGCTACATGCAGTATAACTAACAATGATTTTAACAATATATAACAAATTTATTGTCGTGCATTCGGTGATCGCCACCGAACGACTAAATGCCTTAAGCTGTGACCTTAATGCCACAAATAAGTCCACTAAGATGATGAATATTATATGAATACTATTTATCTACACACACCGGCATAATTAGCGGAACATAAAAAAAATATAAAAACCTATTTATTAAACAGAGTTGGCGGTTTTTTTTTTTTATTTTTACTAAAAATAATATTGAAATAACGAATCAATTGACTTTCCATAGAATTGTTTTTATTTATTATTGATGCAATTCTTTTTAAGAGGTCTGTTACTTTCGAAATCAAATGCCGTTTCTTCTCAATGTGGTCGAGTTTCAAACTGCCGTAATTGAAAAATGGCCAAGGATGTCCCAGGAAACTATTGATAACATCATTCTGAGTATAGAAAAATGAATGAAAGCTTTGATAAAAGCACGGGAGGAACCAGGCGGGATTAAAACGCTATGTTTCATTTTCTATTTGTTAAATAATCTTTAACTTAAATTATTCTTAGACGACATAAGAGTCCAAAAATTTGCCATTTTATATGGTTACTTGTTTTGCTACCGAAAATAAAGGTATATCGACTTGTGAACATGTAATTTTAAGTGAATAATTAAGTAAGATTAATATTTTCTTGAAATTAAATGGTTTGTTTGATTTTTACAGATTTATTGTATGTTCCGCTAATTCTGCCGGTGTGTGTATTTCACTATGGCAGAAAACCGGCGAAAGCCGATCTTACCAATCTCCATTATAATGTAGAATTTTAATTTTGGTACACCGATTAGTATAATTATTACTAACTTTCACAACACTATTGTTAGTCCATATTTACCCTATCAAATGAATTTAATAAATTTTTAATATAAAATCTCATACGGTACGCCTGTATTCGGTAAGAAGCGTTAATAAATTGTCACATATCGTAAAATATAAAATATTAGAGTAATACACATAAAATACATAGACGTATAGTGGGGTAGTACGTGAAGGAGATAACGAAAGTAGGTACATAATATTCCCTGGTACATATGTTTACCTGTTTACCACATCGTCTACGTCTGGTTGATATTATATATAATATAACAAGTTTCAAGTGTAAGTATAACAATCGACCCATATAGGTATCTAATATATAGCAGTTGCTATAAGAACAAGCGCAAATGGTAATAAAATACACTTACCTTAAAGGAAGGTAACTTATTACACGAACAATTTCTTAGCCGAGAGTTTAAATCATATCTTTTGAACAACGGCAATAACTTTGAGCACATACGACATACAACATATTTGTTAATATATTCGTAAACGTTTTAGTGCTAGAATTGCTAACATCTTGAAATGTACCTACGTACAAATATTTCTAGCGATTTAATTGACAGTAGTTTTATCACGACTAAATTAAAAATTGCTTAAGACGTAACAACATTGCTAAAAGAGGAGAATAATTTTTGAACTACTTTACATTTAAATTTTCATACACATTTCCTTAGATAATTATATTTGGTTATTTTATTGTAGGATATAAACATTGCTAAGTTGTTAAATAACTGTTAATTAAAATTATTGCTATTCATTTCGAAATGTTAATTATAACCAAAGCCATAGAAATGAATTAAACCGAAAATTTTACATACTTATAAAAACACGTACCTATATTTATTTGTTAAATTCGAAAACGCTTTTATGGTTTTATATTTTACAAAACAAAATTAATAACGTAAAAATTAAATTATGCATGTTTACGTATATTTTTATATTTATATACCTAACGGGAAGACAACACCAGTAATAGTCAGGATGAATAATGTAAAATTATTCAAGTTTTAACTCAATTGCATATATTGGTCAGATGTCACGCTTTTATGTTAGTCAAAGTATGTAAAGTGTAGGTTAGTTTAAGTACTTAACTTCTGTTTTTTGGCTCATTAAAAATTTTTTTTTCTGCTGGTCAGCAGAGAAACGTTAGTGAATTTTAACAGGTCGGTCCGACATTGCTGGCGTTCCGTACGAAAATTTTGTTAGTCTAACGTTAGCTAACGGAGCTTTAACCGTTACAAACCAGAGGGCACGCATTCAAAAAATTAACATACATTATATATGTTATATTTAAACAACAATTTCTAACATGGTCACTGATTATTTTTATTCCATAATTTTTAAATATGGCTGTACTTCAGAAATTAAGTATTTATACCGTGAAAAACCATTAAAAAATATTTAACGTGCATTAATTTTTTGAATCAGAGCCCTCTGCTTTGGAACGGTGAAAGCTCTGTTAGCTAACGTTAGGCTAACAAAATTTTCGTCCGAAACGCCAGAATTACATACATAGTTTTGCGACTGAAGAAGAGGCTGGAGCGTGTGTTCTAATGAGATATCACTGTTAATAAAATATTACTTTAACTCACAAGTTAGTGTAACGTATTATATTTTAACAAAACTCAATAATGAACTCCAGTTGTAAATATTTACCTTTTACTTGAAAGCGGCTTTGACAATGTTTCCTATCGACTTATTTCTATCAATATGTGAATTTTTTAAGAGCTAACACTTTGACGGTTATAACCCATAATGGTAAAACGCCTAACTGGTACATTATTTTGACAACTAATACACTTAAACTTAGCCTTTAAATTTGATCCTTAGGTTTCACCTTGGATGAATAATTTATCCCAAAAAAATATCATAAATTCATTTGATACTTTTTCATTTACTTTTCTGGAACGTAGGTACTGAATACCCATTTTTTCTGTTTTACCTATAACCATTTTTTGAAGCTACATAAAACTCAGTGACCGTAAACTAAGTACATTGTGAGAATTGCTGCAAGAAGCATTTAATTTACTGCGGAGGTTTTAAGCTATTATGATAACCCGCAAATACAAGGAAGAATGTGAGCAAACTTATAGCTGACAAGAGAAAATAGTTGAACTTATACATAAACACTGAGAAAATATTATCATTAGGTCACAATCTTGCTGAAAATATCTATGTTAGATATGTATATTTCTTCAACCTATTGGAATTATAAGATTGTCGTATGCATAGTAGAGAACATGCAAGTAATTAGCAAATACATTTATCTATTC
Organism: Brachynemurus nebulosus; assembly: GCA_035578155.1. Taxonomy (NCBI): domain Eukaryota; kingdom Metazoa; phylum Arthropoda; class Insecta; order Neuroptera; family Myrmeleontidae; genus Brachynemurus; species Brachynemurus nebulosus. Next base: position 3,801,279 of record JAPWDM010000020.1, on the reverse strand, counting down.
ATAATTTTTTTTTGATTGGAAAAGTACCTTAAATACATATGTGCATCTGCACTTGTCTCATATGTTTATTTTTCTGGCTACAGATGTTTTAAGAATCTTTGGTTTTCAACCTCGTGTTCTCAAACTGCATTCAAGGCGCCAAAAATAGCACTTACGAACATCGGTAGGTATAATAGTATAGGTACGATATTTTCACAAAACACATAAAGATATATTCTAAAAGTTATTATAATTTAATTAAAGTTTATGCAACATATAAATGAGAATAACGAATTTGAAATGCATATTATATAAAATAAATTTTAATTTAATTAAGTTATTAATTTAATTCTAATATTTAATGGAATTCGGATTTTAATTTTATTAAATAAAGTATAAAATATTTGTAATATTCGTATCACTGTTCAGAGCTGTGTCAGAATTAATTGGATAAGCTATCATTAAAAACATTAGGCGCGGAAAATGGCTCCAAAAATCTCGGATAAAGGAACATGAAACACGGAAATTTTTGTTAACATAAATTCTTTTGCTGGCAAATAATTAATTTTTCTTTTACCCAACTTTCAACTGGGAAATATTGCTCTTAATTGTCTACAAAAAGAAAAAAAAAACGCCGTGAGTAGCGAGGCCCCATCATGGGAGTCGAATTTTTCGCTACGTGTTCGGTATTTTCGAGATATCTAAATGTGGTTGAGAGGGTACAGGCGAATTGTTATTTTGGCGTTTTCAAAACTGATGATAAGTGTTCGACTGATCGGAGCTTTAAAACACAATTGAGTTTTTAAGGGCTGAATCTGAGTAAATTTCAATTTTATGTCGGTAGCAGTTAGTAGGAAAAAAGCCAACACAATTCTTACGAAGGCATTCCTACCCATTCTTGTCCTTCAATAGCCTTTGTATTTCATTTTTAAATATTAAAAAAGGACCTGAACAGTGAACTGGAATGCTTTTATGAAGAAATTTTTTCTATCTAAAAAATCCAAAATTCATATTTTATAAATAAATAAGAACTGACTTTAATAATATTTTTTTCTTACTCATGCGGGAGAAGTACTAACTTAGCGCACACATTTCTGTACGCAAAATGGCTGTTTGCCCACTGTACTCTTCCCACATACTTTTTTGCGTGCGGAAAGTTTACTTTCCACACGCAAATTGACAATAAAATACGCATAATTTAATCAAAACACCCAAAGCTGCCTCTTGATTTTTCATTGGGAAATAAATTATTTGAGCAGCAATTTTATTTATTTATCAGCAAAAATTATCAGCTAAAAAAATATTTTAGCAGCAGGAAAATTATCTTGCCAGCAAAATATGATCAGCATAATAATACGATTTGGCATGCTAAAAAACAATATTGAACAGCAAAAAAGATAATTGAGCAGCAAAAATTATAAGTGAGCAGCAAAAAGGATAATTGAGCAGCAAAAAGTATAACTGAACAGCAAAAAGAATAATTGAGCAGCAAGAAAGTATAATTGAGCAGCAAAAAGGATAACTGAGTAGCAAAAAGGATAACTAAGCAGTAAAAAAAAAAATCAGCAGCAAAAAATATTATTAAGAAGCCCAAAAAAAATTACTGAGCAGCAAATTGGTTGATTTGCTTAAATATGTGTATTAAATGACCTATAACAGACGATTTATGTATGATCACTATAATGTGTCCTGTTTTTGACTATGTTGAAAGTAAAGTAGGTACCTACTCAAAGAACAGTTTGCACATGAATAGTTTTAAATTTTTTGTCCCATTCAATCCTATAGCTGAGCAAATATTCATTTTTTGACCATCTATAAAAGTTTAAATTTTTTGATAAGGACGAAAAAGAAGAAATACAAGTTACATGCATTTTAATATAGATTTGAGAGACGTGGTTAAAAATTAGATACTGGATTCTATTTCTAGGGAAATATCGCGTATAAAGCGAACTCTTATTATTCAATAAATATTTAAGTGTAACATTTTTTTTATAATTATTATATTTTCTAAACGAGGGTAGGGCTTTACGTAAATAATAAAATTCAAATACGAAGATATATCCGTTACTTATATTGTTAGTTTTAATGGAATTTATATGGTCTGTATTTTGAATATATTGTTTTAATTGTAAGATGTTGTTTTAGTTGATTTTGTAAGAAATCAGATTTTATTGTATTCTTTTATATCTAAGATTTTAAAAGATAAACTTACTAGTTGAGACTCGCGGTTTCACTCGCGTAAAATTATTTGAACGTCTTAATTTAACATCTAAACGAAGTATTATTTGAGGCGGCAATTCAACCTCATCTTACTTTTAAATCAGATATTCTGATTTTTTTACAAAAATAGTTGTTTACAGTGTTTTGGTTCGCTCGCCCAACGACTCCTAAATAGCTATATTCATATTTTAATAGTGAATCTAATTTTCATGTCTTGAGATCTTTTCGTAAATACCCATATTGATAATTTTAAGAGTACTTTAATTTCCGACTCTTCTTGAGGTCTGAGAGCTCTGGAGAAAATTTCTAACTCGTGTTAATTTGTTTCCAAGATTTAATAATATTAGAGCAATATTTGGTCAAGATCCGTCCAGCCGTTTATATTTGGCATTTTTTGGATCCCCAGGATCCTGAGCGACAATCTTAACCTTATGTTATTTTTACAGGATCTCAGTACTGTTTTAACAAAATTTGGTCAAAATCCGTCCATCCATTTATTTTTTGCCTTTTGTAGGCCCCCGGGACCCTAGAGGATGATTTTCACTTCACTCATATTTTTTTCAGGATATCAGCACTGAAGATTCAGCCAGCCATTTATTTTGAGCATTTTTTGGATCTCCAGAGCTCTACAGAGTAATTTTAACCTCACGTTAATTTTCTTCAGGATCTCAATACTGTTTGTGCAAAATTTAATCAAGACCTGTCCAGCTACTTATTTGAATCCCTTTTGGGACTCTAGGATCTTAGGGATTGATTTTCATATAACGTTCATTTTTTCAGGAATCTCAATATTACTTGAGCAAAATTTTGTAACAATCCATCCAACAGCTTATTTTGAGCCTTTTCGGGACCCTAAGATGCCACGGTACAACTTTAATCTTTTAAATGTAGCCTATGCGAGAACCGACAATATTACCTCTCTACCAGCGAAAAAATTTTCGAAATCGGTTGCGTAGTTCCCGAGATTACTTTAGTCGTACAAACCGACATTGTCACAAACTTTACCTCTTCAGATAACTAATAGTATGATTGTCGTGTATATTTTTGATATTCAAACAACTTCACAGCAGACCAAAAAAATATTAAATGCTGCTCATAATATATTGCTGCTCGTTAATTTTTTTTTGCAGACCATCTACAATATTTGACGCTCAAATAGTTTACGAGCTGATCATATATGGGTAGTTCTTCAAACTATGGAATTTTGGACTGCCCAACGCATTTTGTATATTAATATTTTGAAAAATACGTTTTTTCTAGATGGAAACTGTAAACCATTACTGCATCTAAATGGTCACTCAAAATAACCCGGTTTCGAAATATATTTTTTATAAAAATGACACTTAAAATGTAAAATTCTGTCTCCTGGTATGTCTCCTCTCCAAAGTAAAACATAGCAGACTAAATAATTGTTTTTTCTGAATGTATAAAAAAAATTTACACTGCAGTAGTAATCTATGATATTGGTACTTTTTTATTGTATAAATAAATAATTTTTGAATTTTTTTATATTTTCTTTAAGAAATATTCTATTGAATTTTGTCTCCCGAACTTTGCATCATTCTCCTATCAAACCAAAACACTTAAAAAATATTAAAAAATTATATTCCTATTAAATCATCGTTTGTCATAGTAATCAACTCAAATATAATAAATAAAATAAAGTACATGTTTTATTTAATTTGGGGTTATATCAATTAATTCAGTTAACATTGTAAGTGAGATCGTACTCGGTCCAGTCAATTTCTCAGTATCCTGGTCAGCATTTTCGTGAAAAATACTGTGAATATAAGAAATTTTTCAGCTGTATGGGTTGTAAATATGCTCTACTAGAATAGCGAACCTGTCTTTTTTTTATAAAACGTTATTTAGCTGATTTTTAAAGAATATTGAAGAATTCTCAGTCTCCTGGCAGCTCCGAAAACGGGGATTTAACTTAAATAATGTAAATAAATTAGGTAAATGCCTTTAGAATACTGTAATAAATGACTCCGTATATTTTTTAATAAAAAATAAATTCCCATTTTTTTTTTTTGTATACCTAATACCTATATACTATATAATTAATATAACTACTGGTACATATTATATACTACTAATATAATATATAATATGTATTAAACTGTAGTAAATGACTTCGAATATTTTTTAATAAATAATAAATTCCCAATTTCTTTTTTTATTTAATTAGTTATTTTTTTTAAATTTTTTAAAAAGTTTTTTTTTAAATTTTTTTTAATATTTACATCTATACACTATATAACTACTAATATATATACTACTAATATAATATATAATATCTATTAAACAAATAATAAATACTTTAATAATTAAAAATTTGATAAAAAAATTAATAAAAATAGTTTTATAATAAAAATTAATAAATGGTTTAATGATTTAATAAATTGTGCTTAATAATAAAAATGAATATAAGAAATTCTCTTTTGTTAATTTTAGTTTTTTACTCATTTTTTCACTTTCCTGGATGTCTGTTTTTTTATAATGGCCATAAAATTTATAATTTTTAATATTTTGACTGGCCACTTTGAAATAGTGTGAAAAATATCATCAACTTGAAATAAAACTACTTGTCAAAGCTTACGCTTGAAAAAATATCGGGCCGGAATTACGTCCATTTTCTTCTTTCGTTTGGAGAACTACCCATATACATTTAAAGCTGACGGTATTTATTTATTCTGCTGCTCACATATTGCTGCTCAATTAGCCTTTTTTGCTGATCAATTTGTATTTATTTTGCTGCTCAATTAAACCTAAGCGTTTTTCATTTAATAAATATTTCATAATTATTTCTATAGAAACCACCAACAAATTAATTTAAATAAACAATATTTAATTCAGAAACAAAGACGAACACTCAAACATATTAATATTAAAAATGTCCAAGATAGTAATAAAACGCCGTGAGCAGCGGGGCCCCATCACGGTAGTCGAATTTTCCCCTTCATCTTCGGTATTGAATGTCTACAAGCGAAATGTGATTGAAAGTCTACAACCGAATTGTCATTTTGTTGGTTTCAAAACTGGTGATGAGTGTTTGGCTGATCGAGGCTTTAAAAAAAGGTTTTAAGTATTTAAGGGCTGTATCTCAGTAAATTTCAATTTTGTGCCGAAAACAGGTAGCAGAAAAAAAGCCAACACAATTCGTTCGAGGACATTCCTGCCCATGTTTATCCGCTAATTGCCTTTATGTTTTAGTTTTAAAAATTAAAAAAGGACCTTAAATAGTAAACTGGAAGGTCTTTATAAAGATAATTTTTCTTTCCAAAAAAATCCAAAATTTCTATTTTATAAATACTAAAAATCCAAAATTCCTAATTTATAAATAAACAGTGACTTTAATAACATTTTTAAATTACTTAATATGTATGTATTTCATTTGTCATAAAAGTAAGTTCACTTTTTTTTTAAATTTTTTAAAATTACTATTCGCCTACTTGTATTTAGAATAAACATAATGCTTTTAAAACACATTTAACAATAGCATTCAATTCCGATGTAAAAATGGAAGAAGTGGGGGGAAAAGTGATGCGGACTCCCTACAAGGTACTAGCTGGACACTAACTGAATACACGTACAAAATTTCAGCCCTCTAGTTTTCCTTATGGAGTCTCTAGACGTGTTAGAAAACAAGCAAAAAAATTAAGGAAATATTGGCGTCAAAATCGTGGGGGTAACGGTTAAAAGTTGAAACCTCCAAAAAACAGTGTCTGGCTATTAGCTTAACCTGTACACCAAATTTCAGCCCTCTAGGTTTATTTGGGGAGATTTTGACCCGAACGAAACTGTTAAAAAACAAGAAAAATCATGTTCTTTTGGGTATAAAAATGGTGGGGGTAGGGGTTAAAAGTCGAGACCCCCAAAAGGCACCCCCTTGATACTAACTCAATCCGAATACAAAATTTCATTAAATGTTTGTGTAATATGTATAAAACGATCAAAACAAAATACCTGTATACTACTTTGTTTACTTGCACGTTACTACGCAACATATATTAAATTAAAACTTGATACATACATTAGTCACAAAACAATCGCAAACCCACTGAATAATGGTAAATACTGTGATTTCATTGGTTAAAAAGGTATTGAGTAATGCCTAATTTTCTCAACAATTAACAGATAATATATATAATGAGTGTGTTCTTCAATAGGAGTAGACAATAGTATATTGTGCAATAAGTGCGGGAAATTGTCGATTGCCCACGAAAGCGAAGTTGAGCGCACGAACGTAGTGAGTGCGCTCATCCGCTTGAGTAGGGCAATCGACAATCCCGCACGAGTTGCACATACTATTTTTTATTACGAATTTCACATACTTTTTTCTATTATTATCATTGTTTTTGACATTTATATTACTTTTTATTTAAAATAATATTTTTGAGTGTTCGTCTTTTTTTTCTGAATTAATTATCGTTTAAATTACTTTGTTGGTGGTTTCTATAGAAATAATTATGAAATATTTATTAAATGAAAAATTAAGAGGCGGCTTTGCGTGTTTTGATTAAATTTTGCGTGTTTTATTGTCAATTTGCGTGTGGAAAGTTACTTTCCACACGCAAAAAAGTATGCGGGAAGAGTACAGTTGGCAAACAGCCATTTTGCGTACAGAAATATGTGCGCCAAGTTAGTACTTCCCCCGCATGAGTAATAAAAAACAATTTAACGAATAAAATTAATTAGTATAATTCATATTATTATGTAATACGTTGTTGCTATGGTTCTAAAATCAATTAAATTGACCAATACCAATTTTTGTTTCGTTATTATCATGTTACCCACAATGAAATGACCAATAAAAGATTTTGTATAATTTTTTTCGCTGTAAAAATCTGTCCTAACTTTTTTTCCATGGTAAAGTGAAAGAACTCTAATATTTTTATGGGAGTTGATACACATGAGTTAAGTTGTCTTATAATAATAATAAGAGATTCTTTATTGACCTACAATAAGGATTCACTGTGGAATAATTACTTTTAAAAAAGATCAAAAGTATGTGTTTTCCATTATTAAACCGATTTTTAAACCAAAATTAAGTTTCAGTCTTGTCCATGCAAAAGGGTCAGTTTATAAGTTAACAGTTGATTTTTACGTTTCCAACTGACATGGTTAATGAATGATTAGAAAGTCATATACTGGGTGAGTTTTTCGAGAGTTGCCATTTTTATTACAGCCGAACCGTTCATTTAATCGAAAAATTGTTCAAATAAGAGTTGTAGATATCGACGGGGGCAACCGATTGCTATAGTCAGGAGCTTTATAGCTCTTATGGTTTTCGAGCTTTGATACAAATTTATAGATTTTTAAATGGGACTATATATAAATTTTTCGATAAAACTGATCTAATGCATTAATTAACAACATAAATGAGCAAAAAAAATTTTTTTACCCAAGTTTAATTTTTTAATCTTTCTTTAATTTATCAGTTAGGCGGTGAAAATATGCATATGTACTTGAGGCTATTTCAACCGATAGTGTTTTTCTTGGTTACATTTCCATTACATCCAAGAAAAGAACCTTTTCCAGTACCATTTCTATCATAAAAATTTGGTTTTAATAGAAATGGCAACTCTAAAAAAACGGATAGCGCCCCTACTCTCGCCGTTCTTATCGTATAGGCTGTATAAGTCTGATTTTTTCAGTTAAAAAATTCGACTAAAAAATTGACCACTTTTTATAGAAAGATTTAAAACATTATTAATTTCTTCAAAAAATTGTTTTCTTTTTTTATTTAAAAGTATAAGGAATAGTTTTTACAGAAGTATTTATACTCAACAGAAACGAAAGTTCTCTTAATTTTACCTCATAAAAGACTTAATATGATGAGAAAGTTGCATCAACATTTTTAATCTACTGAAAATTTTTGCTTCTGAGATCGAAAATACAATTAAATCAGCTTAAGTGATATGTTTGAAAAGTTGGCATATGTTATGTCGTTCCTGTAATTGGTTATAATAAGTTTTCTGTTGTAATCTGATGATTATAATTTTAATTGAAAACCTCTAATACCACTTACCTTTTCACTTGTGCTCGCACAAAGACTTATTTGATGCTTACTTCCTGTATTTATCATTATAGACACAAATATAATAAAGAACCTTGCATGTCAATGCCATCTTTTTTTTTAGTTCTATTACTCGATGCTTTTATTATCTCTGACGGTTGTGTCTATTCGTTGCGATAAGAAACGATGATGAAGTGGATCCCTCGTTATTTTAGCAAGTGTATGTCACTAGCATGCTTTTTATATTTACCTTAAAATACATCTACTCCGCCTCGATAATATACGGTAGCTATGAGTCGAAGACGAAGGAGACTACAATGTCTACTATGCCATCTACATGAAGTATGTATGACATATACGAAGAAGATATGAGATATGTGCAAAGAACGCCCAAATAAATGTGTGCCTTTATTACATACGTTTCCGAGTACACATCTGACATATGTGTATTATATTAGTACAATAGAATTAGTGTGAGTAATAAAATTCCGCTAACATTAAAGTATAATTATTATGAGGATTTAGGAGTTATAGGTCATCGGATATGTAAAGGTTGTGAAGCGGTATATGTCGGAAGCGCGAAACGAAAGCCTTAAACTAGGATGGACCAACTTCGCAGGAAGGTTTAGCGCGCCTAGTTTCACTCCGGTCTAGTCAAGCATGCTTGGCAGCATAGCCACCATTTCGATCTTGAACATCCGACTATACTATAAAGAGAAAAATTCTAGAAAGCAGTTTATTTTAGAACATGCTTGAATTACCCCAGTCAAGCCAAATACGAACGTATGTACGGATTCTATTCAGTTGGATAATGCCTACTCCCGGATTTTTAAACCATACACACCACAGCAACTTCAAAAACCTATATATACGGTCTTTCTTGAGTCCCTTTATGCTACTCACTAACCTATTTTTGTACTTATAACTATTTGAACATAAATACAATTTTTTTATATCTTCTATATATAAGTATACAAAAGCGAAATGCCACTCATTCGCTCACTAATTTATCACAAAATCTCCAGAACTATAATACCTACAAACTTGAAATTTGGAAAGTAGGTCTTTATTAGGTCGTAGGCGCTTGCTAACTAAGGGTTTTGAAAAAATTTTACTCTAACCGTCGAAATTTACGAAAAACCGTAAAATATCAATTTTTTATTACTGTATACAGCAATCTATGAATTTATTTAAAAAATCATACAAATTTTAAATGTTGCTAAGTATTTGCAAAAAAATTATATTGGAATTATTTTTGTCATTAATATTGTAATTATACGTACCCCTTATCGATATTTAATATGCGGTTTTAATAAAATAAACGATAAAATTATTTAATTTATGAATTTGGAATAATTTATTTCTTTTAAACAAATCAAAGTAAGAGATAAGAAAAACGTGATTTTACCGTCTCCTATAGCACTGGAATTCCCTAAAAAATTCAAATAAATGGTTTGATGAATTTTGACTAAATGTTACTCAAACCTTTTTAAAATTTCAGAATAAATAAACGTCAGCTTAAAATTGAACCTCAGAAGTCTGAAGCAATAAAAATTACGCAAAACTAAATGACCCAAAGAATTCCACTCCTAAAAATTTAAATAAGTATGGTTATCTACAGAAAAGACACAAACTCTTAAAATTAGGTACTTCTATTTCTGAAATAAGGATACGGCTACACTGGAGTCGTTCGATGAGCAGCGCAACTTTTAAAAATTGGTTCACTGGTGAATACGTAATACTCTATGTTATAATATAGACTGTTCTAAACGGCTGGACGAATCTCTTCCAGATTTTGCTGAAATAGTATTGAGAGCCAAAAAATTAAACCTCTCTAGAATGGATGTATCTTGAGCAAATTTTGCTCAAACATTACTGAGGTCATGAAATAAAGGAATGTGAGGTTTAAATGACACCCTAGGGTGTTGGGGACCCAAAAATACTCTTAAAAAAGACGGCGAATCTTGACTAAATTTTCCTGAAAAAATTAAGTGAGATTAAAATTATTGCCTAGGATTCTGGAGTAATACAAAACGCAAAAAATTAATGGCTGGACGAATTAATGCAGGTTCAAAAATGTTCTCTAAAACACTCGGATTTCAAAAAATGTTCGAAATTCAAATGCTTCTAAAGTTATAAATATGGGTATCTACGGAAAGGTCTCATAAAAATTGAATACAGTAGAAACTCGACAATTCATCATGCTCGGGACTCGAGGGATGATCAATTACAGAAATAGATGAATTATGGAATATGTCTAAAAATGAATAACAAAGAGAAAAATTAATTAAATATTTTACTTATTTAAAGAAAGATATCCCTTTGTTTTGAGTATTTCTTTATTTAATGGAATTTTCAACTAGGTACGACACACTTTATATTTTTTCTCTTTAAATTTCAAAAGTTAATTAGAAAAACAGCTATACTACGTACATTTTTTTTAGGAGCGACGAATTGTTACGGAATATGATGAGTTACAGAGTGACGAAATATCGAATTTCCACTTTACACTATAAATATAAATATATATATTTTAAGATCATTGGACGAGCGGAGCGGAGCACTATAAGAAACTGATTTTATAAAGAAATTTAGAATATCTAATTTAAATGTAAAGTAAGCTCAAAATTAACCCCCAGCCTTATCGAATAGGATTAAAATTAAACGGTTGAATTTTGACAATATTTTATGAAAATTAAATATGCTATAGAAATATGAATACGGCTAATTTAGGGTTGTTAGGGGAGCGAATCGAAGCACTATTAAGGCTATACGAGCGTATTTGTTTCCGGGCAACTTGTTTTGGGGCGAGCAGGCGGAGGTAAAATTTTGAAAATTGTTAATATTTAACCATTTAGTTAAAAAACAAATGTGTTAACAAGAGTCGAAATATATGTTTACAATTTAAAATGTATTTTACCTCTTTTTTTATTATTTTATATATCCCCATTATCTGTCAAAAAGAAACCTAACAACAACACTTCAAATAAGGGTAGTTTAATATAATTTAGTAGTTAGTAATATGTTCATCTTTTTTTATTAGGTATTTTTATTGTTAACTTTCATATAAATGTGTGGTAGGATTCTCAAAAACCGTAAGAACAACAGAAATTACACAATAATATTTTGACTTTACATAAAAAAATATTTTTAACATTGAAAACGTTTATGGGGACTTATTTCAAATTTCAAATGTAATCGTATTGTTAGGGTATTTCTACTAGTACTAGAAATTTAAAATTTAGTATATAAGTGTAGGTTTTGACCTAAAAGAAATTTAGAACAATTTTTGATTAATATTTGATAATTTGTATCCATTTTATGCAATATCATAAAAATGCATATGTTTTGTGCAAATATATACAAAGTGGAAACAGATTTATTCAACATAGGGCAAATAAAATGGAAGATTTTGTATGAATCATTAATGTAATATGCTAGTGTTAAAATTACGCCGTTTATTAGAATAAAATGGCATAGATATATTTTTTTATGGTTTATTGAAATAAAATTAAAAATTAAAAGTAAACAAACTAATTGTTATAAATAAATACTTTTATTACTTTTATTAAATTAAATGTTCAAATTTTTCTCCATTAACCGCTAAAAAATATCCCAATTTATTGTAAAATTCATTGCGAATATTTAGTGTTTTTTTTTGGTAGTAATATTAAAATAGGCTGCTACAATAATACCTTGCAGAGAATGCGTATTTGGGTGGGACCTTGATGTGTAAATTTAGCTTTTTAAGTGATCTCAAAGAAATAAATTATTTAGCGGTAAATCGAGAGAATGTTGAGCCACTTAATTGCGCTCTCACGTCCACTTTAAGCATTTTGAAAATGCTGATTTAAAAAATCACGCACTGATCTATAATAATGTCCAAGTGCTCCATCGAATTTAAACCAGACTATATTGTTTTCACCATTTACCACAGCTTCGATTGTTGGATCAATGCCGTTTATTAACTAAAGGTATTTATCGCCCGTAAGTGCTCCATTCATAAAAGATGATCCTATAATATTGCCTTCCAAAATTCCTGTCCATACATTCAGCTGTTGTCGATAATGCGTGTGTCAATCTACATAAACATGTGGGGTTTCGGTTGCCCAATACGTGCAGTTTTGGAAATTGGGATATTGTTGTAAAGTAAGTGTACATTCATTGGTAAAATACAAAAATTTCAAAAAATCAGGATCTAGCTTTGATTTGTTCATCATTATTTTGCGAAATTCGTTTCTCACATCCGAATCTGCAGGGAAAACTTCATGAAAATGTTTATACTTGGATGCAGAGTAAATTCGCTTTTTACAAAATTCTGTGTACATTAGTATGGCTAATATTTTTCTCTTTAGCAACTGTTCTGATGCTTGTATTTGGATTTAGATCAAAATCAGCTAAAACATCCATCTCCAAATCTTCATTAATGTTTCTTGGATCATTTTGTGGTCTTAAACAAGCACTATTTACACAACTCGTGATACGAAATTGATCTACAATGTGTTTTATAGTACTTGTACTGGGGACTTGTCTATTTTCGTAAAACACACTAAATAATTCACGTGTTTCACGATAACTATGGCCCGCCAAACATCATGAGACAAGCTGAATTTTTTTTCGGTAGCATAATGAACCATAATTTGTCATTCTGGCTTTCTTCTTTTTCTTGAAAGAGATAAATTCGCAATAAATTTGGATTTTTAATCTGACAAACACAAAAATATTGCAGATCCATGATAACGCGATTTAAAAATGAAATATTATTGATCAAAAAGTGTCAGAGATCACATTGATCCTGAGAAATATTTCTCACCATACTTGCCCCATGTTCGATAAATATGTTTCCAGCCTGTATATGTATCCGTGTATGTATTATTATTAATACCATTTAATACTATAGTAACACAAATGAATGAAAAAAGGTTTGTTGATTTTTTTTAAAAAAACAAATATTATTTTATATTTCCAAATAAATGGTTATTTTGTTTGAGAACTTCTGCTAGTGCTAGAAACTAGAAATTTGATCTGAGTGTTGATCTTGATCTGAAAGATTTTTGAAGAATCTTTTGCTAAAATATTTTCATTAATTGTGTCCTTCTTATATAATTTTAATAAAGAATGAGAAATAATAAAGAAACTTACACATAAAATGTTAACTTTAAACTTTAATTAATAACTCCAAAACGTTTTCAACGTCAACTGTTGGGTCTAGAGAGCCGCATTTCTTTTATAAAGTATTATTATATGTATTATAAAAAATATTATAGTATTTACAATAAAATTGAATAAATTTTACAATGGGTGTTATTATATGAAAATACAATTTTCCTTACAAGAAAAATAAAAAATAAAAATTAGTCATAAATTTTAAGTTTTTGTGTATGTCGTGGGTCTAATATTTCGGGTAATAATTTAGAGTCATAAAATTCAATAAGTTTTTCTTCCATTTTATTTTTCCAAAAATTTTGATCCTTCCAAATTTCAAATAAGAGACCTTTTGTGGTTTGTGATCTATAGCACAAATGAACAAAAATCTTTTCAAAATTCTTTCAGTTATTTCCAACTGCCCCATCACCTGATAATAATAATTGTGATTTTTGTAATCAAGTCAAACATAATTATAATAATTTTAAAACCTTCCTTGGACGTGTAGCAACCCATGTACATATATATTTTAATCAATTATATTTGTGTTGAGAATCCCAGCAAAAATCAACACAAATTCATTTTTTCATAAAAATTGTAAATATCTCCCTATAGTAAAAATTACAAATATTATAACGAACTCACTGCCATCTGTTAAAACTAAACTTAATTTGAAATATTCAAACCGATTTTGACAATTTTTAAGGTTTTTAATTTTTTTTGAGGTCAGTTTTAATGTAAATGGTTTTTAAATGACCATCCGAAAAAGAGAAGGTATTTACGCTATTTTTAAAAAAAGAATCAAATTTTTTAAGTAAATACTAAAGCCTCAGTTTTGTTTCTACTATTTCAAAAATGGTGATGTTTAGAGCAATTTTTGTAATTAAAATGATTTAACTTTTAAAAATCAATGACCATCCGAAAAATTACAGTCTTTTTTCTACCGAATTATGTTTTTATTTTAATTTTTTAAGTTAAAATAAAGCCTCAAAATTGTTTCTAGTAAACGTTGTTTTTGGAGATTTTTGGTTGAACACTCTTAAGAACTAGTTTTTCTCAGATATAGAATATCAAGTCTGAATGAACCTGGGAGTCAGGATTGTCCCTCAAGGCTATCAAATAAGACCCAAATTAATTGTGAAATTAGTACGGTCTTGGTGCCGCAAGCAAGGCCTAAAATGGAAATACTTCTAAAACTATCTACTGATACGGGTATCTAGGTACATAAAAGTGCGGAAGTTAGCCATGCTATTGAAATATGAAGATTGTTACTTTAGAGTCGTTTGACAAGCAAAGCCAGGCATTATTAATAATTGATGTTGTATAAAATTTCCAAATATCTAATTTAAAATTTATCTAATCATTTGAGCAATAAATCAGATAATTTTATTAGTGAAACCGCGAGTCGCAGCTAGTATTATATGTTTATATTAGCGGGTTTTCGAATCCCAAATTCAGTTATTACGGCCGCTGTCATGCCGCGACTTCATTCCTTGACTATGGTAGAGATTTAAAAGAGCTGGGGAGGGTAAATCAACTCTTTCAGTAAATATTACACCTAAAATTTCTACACACGATAACTATGTTAGAGCCAAATAACATATATTTTTTTGGTAGGTGTCACTCAAGGGGTTGTTCTAAAACACGCACCCTCAAAAATTTAATTATTATTTTAATGTAGTAAATGACGCTATACGAATGCAAAAAAATCGTATAATATAAAGCTACTATATATCAACATCCTTTATTAATTTCATCTAATTATTTTCAATAGTTTTGAAGAAAAAAATTTTAAAATTAAGGGTTGTGACCCCCATATCTCTGACAATGCAGGCGAGAGAGGTCTAATACCCATATTTTCGAATATTACTCACCATAGGCAACGTACATGAAAAAGAGTAGTCGAAAACCCATACGTTTAGTCGGCGAGACCCTTTCTCAATTGAAAATTCAGCTATTATGGCTGCTATGGTGAAACCTGAATGCGGCACTGTGATAGAAATTTTTTTGAGAATTCTCGAACGAAACATCCTATTTCCTATTTTTGATTATTTGATAACGTTAGAAGTACAAAAATCGTACATGAGTTCTTTAGCGAGGTGCGTTGAATGCCGGGCTCGGGATGCCAAAATTTGCAAAATGCAAAATTTTTTTGAAATTTTGTATACTATTGTAAGAAGTATAAAAATCACCTAGACTACGTTGTAGGACTATTATCCTATGTGAGGGATTTTTCGAGAAAAAGTAATTTTTTTAATCGAAAACTCGCTATGTTATGCAGAATGCTGCGACAGGGGTATTTTTATTCTATAACAATGTAACAATGTAACAAAAATTTTCATATATATTTTCTATCATTCTTTTCATCACGTTTAACAAAAAATACTTATAAGTACTTAATATTTAATTTAACTTTTTAATTTTTCTAATTTATATTTACATAAATAATATTTTTTAACAACACTGACATGTATTTGTTTACATTAGTATTTTCAATTTCTTAATACAGAGCGCCAGAAGATATGCTGCTGCCATAAAACCTATATAGCACTAAAATTCAAATGTAACCTTTGTTTTTATTTTCATTTCCGATGATCTATAACCCCTAAATCCTCATAATAATACATAATGGTGTCATCTAACTTTTAATTATTTATTAAAATAGGTATAAGTTTTGCTTCTTGAACAGAATTGAATTATCTAAAAAATATCGCAGTCTATAGTTATAATTAACTAGACTGCGAACCAATTTTGTCTGCAGGAAGTAATTTAGATTCTTAATAGATTTTAGCGTTACTTTATGGTATTCCATATTTGTAAATAATAAACAAATATTTTACTTCGCAAAAATACCACTTTTATTTTGGAACTGTGACAATATTGTTTCGAACCGTCAGTTCATTTTCAAACAGAATAGATATTACATTCTTTACATGCCTTATATACTAATTTTATCTACCTATACTTATTAAGGGGGAGTGGTCTGTGATGTGGAAGTGGAAAGGGTGGGAGTGATAGGAGAATCCAAAAGTCAAGAAAAACAAGATTACATTACATGTGACAAGAGGCAAACAAACACGTGGCAAAAGATTGAACTTGAAAATGACAAAAAGACAATAATACAGTGAATACAGTTTTAAACAGAAATTAAAATTTAAATCATTTGGAATTGTATTACTTTGGAATTGTAATACTTGAGTAAGATGGTTTTCTATATATATTGATGGTTTTCTATATATACATTGATCAATATATATAGAAAACCATCTTACACAAGTATTACAATTCCAAATGATTCAATAAGTCCATATCAACATAAAGTCGCAGCCTACAATTCAATGATCCACCGCGCGTTTAATATACCTTTGTCGGAAGGAAATTTTAAAAAAGAAATAAATAATATTAAAATAATAGCGAATAATAACAGATATAATCAAACCTAATCGATAAATTAATAGCTAAGAAAGAATTTAAACAAATCTTAAAAGAAATTTACCCCTCCGTTAAACCAGAACCAAAAACTAACTTTAAAACTATAACATATTTTGGTAAAATATCAGATAAAATTAAAAAAGTTCTAGCAAAATCAAACATAAATATAGCATTTAAATCAGGCTTTAATCTAGGAAATTTAATATATAACAATAAAACAAAAATTGATAAACTGGGCATCTACAAATTAAACTTCCAAGATTTTAATGGTTTTTACATCGGTCAAACTGGCAGAAACTTTGAAACCCGGAGAGCAGAGCATTTTAGGTCATATAGAAATAAGAAATCCGACTCTGCTTTTGCGAGGCACTTAATAGACACCGGACACACACCGGAACGGGAAATAACTGTGTTACACGAGGCAAGCAAAGGACAGAAGTTAACAATCCTAGAAGCAATAAAAATAAACAAACATAGCTCCGATCACCTTTTAAATGATTACACCGATATTTACAGTTCAACTTTATTTTCAATATTATAACTTATTTAAATTTTAATTTCTGTTTAAAACTATATTCACTGTATTATTGTCTTTTTGTCATTTTCAAGTTCAATCTTTTGCCACGTGTTTGTTTGCCTCTTGTCACATGTAATGTAATCTTGTTTTTCTTGACTTTTGGATTCTCCTATCACTCCCACCCTTTCCACTTCCACATCACAGACCACTCCCCCTTAATAAGTATAGGTAGATAAAATTAGTATATAAGGCATGTAAAGAATGTAATATCTATTCTGTTTGAAAATGAACTGACGGTTCGAAACAATATTGTCACAGTTCCAAAATAAAAGTGGTATTTTTGCGAAGTAAAATATTTGTTTATTATTTATAATTTAGATTCCTTAAAATTAATTACCCATTTTTCTTTACTACTTACGCTAATTTTAAGAAATAAATAAAGGTAGTTGGATGTTGAAACGGTATCAGTTTTAACAATTTTGGTAAAGACACTGCAATATCACTACAAATGTAGCATAAATTTCAAGAGTTTGCAGAGCAGTTAAATCAGATTTAAGCAACAGTTCACTCATCGATTTTTGTAGCTTCTACATCTGGTTTTCGAAATAAAAAAATAAAATTGTGACTTTTTGTTTTGTTACAAATGACACCACAATGGTGCCAAAAATAACAACCTTGATGTCAGTTGTAAGACATGTGTACTTAAAGAAAATATTTCAGTTAATACGATCTAGAAATAAATTTTAATTTTTTTTAGCGAATTTCCAAAACTGGAAATTCAGCTTTTACGCCAGGTGTCATGGTGCGACCTAAGCCCGAGACCATATCAGAAATATGTTTTGAGGTCCCTAGAATACGAAAATGATATTCACTAAAATTTATATATATATATATATATATATATATATATATATATATATATATATATATATATATATATATATATATATATATATATATGTATCCGCGCGATAACTCTCGAACGAAACGTTTAATGCTTATGAAATTTTGTGTGCGAATTCGATTTTCCAAATCGTTGGATGAGTTCGTTAGCCAGACACGTCGGATGCCCAGAAGTAGGTTTTCCGGGCGTTCTTTGTCAACAAAATGAGTTTTTTGCCAGAATTAAGCAATTTTTCAAATTTTTTTTTACACTAAGCCATTGTAAAAGGTAAAACGCATAAAAAATGTTTTTATACCGTTGCTCTAAATTACTTACTTTTCGAGAAAAACTAGGAAATATGTCGTTCTCCATTTCACTCGCACTCGCATTCTTTTTTTTTCTGTCTCATTTTTTGCGAGCTAAATTCGAAAAAAGCCGCTTTATAAGTAGCGTGTCATGATTTTTTTAATCCAATTTAACGATTCGGCTATATTCTATTTCTCTGTCAGTTAAATGTTTTTATAATGTATCTCTGTTCCATTTTTTTTTACAAAAAAAATCCCGACGATATCTGTTATGTGATATGATCAGAATTTAGATTATATTTACACCTTCCTAAAATTAATAAGAGTTTGCTTCAATCGTATAAAAATTACGTTAAATCATATTCAAACAATAATATTTTTACGTAATTTTTTATCCAATTGACAATACAGTTATGATTAGAATTGTATAATCAGAGCATTCTAATATTAAATAATTTTGCACATTCAATTTTTTTTTTTTAACAAAGAAAAATTTTTTTAAATTTTGACACATTCTTTTATGAAATTTCGATTAAGAAATATTAAAAAATTTTAAAGTGAATCATTTAAAAAGAGTTAAAAATAAATTAAAAAGGAAACATTTCTCTATTTTAACATATTTGTAAAGAAAATTTTACAGTTTACTTACAGTTTTTTGAAAAAATGTAATAACATTTTTACATACAATAAAGATACATACAATAAAGATCATATTTGAACGGTAGGAAATCCACAAATTTTTTTTTATTTCTTTAATTAATTATTAAATTTGGTTTTAGAAGAAAATCTTCGTCTAATTCGCTCCAAGCCGAAAGTATAGCCACTAATAAGGACATTCCACTGTTAAAATAAATGGAAAATATATTGAAATTTATTTAATGAAAGCCATTCATACACATTTTTAAAATATCCTTTTGAATTATATAACAAATAAAATCTGTGTAAAAAAATCTAATTGACGTGTTTTTTCTCAATTTGCTAATATTAAGTAAGGCTCGTTAATTAGGGAGTGATTGTGTTAAAATTTTAATATAAAATATGGTAATTTTAACCCTCTTTAAAAGAACATTTCGATTTTAACAATAAAAAAATTTTAAAAAGTGTTTTCGTTTTTCCCGGATTACCAAAAACTGTTCATAGGCATATCTGTGACTAAAGTTGCCTCCCTTTCTTAAGAAAATAAAGTATTTTTAAAATTTTGTGCAAAAGAATAAAACACAATTAACGAAAAAAAAGTACGCGTTTCCATATTTTTAAGATTTTGTAGTACAAGAAAATCCTTATAAATTCATCATATCTGTTATTGCATTTACTAGCTTTTACGCAATTTAATAAACAAAAGTCTGAAAATGGACGTAGAATCTCACTGTTATTAATTATTATGTCTTAGTCTTTTGAAAAATTATTTTTTGAACTAAAATAAGAATAGGAGGAATATAAACTTAGGGGTAAACGACAGGAGTATATAAACTTTATTTTAGATTCTACGTTTATTTTTACAGAAAATCATCAAGTACCTATTATTTCTTTTTTGAATGTATAAATACAAAAAGTTCGAAATTATTTTATATCAGAATTTCAATTTTGGTCGACCCTACGGGTTGTCCCCATTTACTCTTTTCTCGTCTCTTTTGACCCCAATTTTTCATAGAGAAGAAATTATACGATTTTTGTTAATTTTTCAAAAACCACCGATATTTTTAAATTTTTTTGGATACTGCTGATAAAGTGACCATCTTCGCGTAAATTTTTAATATATTAAAGATTAGGTACTCATAAAATAAATACAAAAAAATACGGTGTGAAGTCTGAATGCGTACCTATTCATCCTTGTCTACGGTAGCACATTTTTTATTGACATAAATATTAGAAACGCAGGAAAAGAGACCAGGAATCAACATAGAAGTGGATTATGGTACGATATATTTTCTGAAAAAAGTGCTTAGGACCAAAGTTATAGAGTCCAAAGTGATGCACTTGATGATCTTGAAGCACTTGACTCTCGTGATGCACTTGACTTTGAAGTTGACCTTGAGGTCAATTTCCAAAGTCATTTGAAAATCATTTAATATTTTTCAAAAGGAGTAGTTTACTTTTCATCCCTAAATGGTTCAAAGTATATTCGAACGAATTTCACATGCAAGATAGAAAATAAGTGATCAAGAAGTAATTTTGAAAAATACTTGCTCAATCGCAATCGGAAAAATAATAGTTAATCATATGTTGAATTGAATTCCTAATATGATAACTATAGAGTAGCAATAAAAATTTTAAAAAATTTTGAAAATTTCTAATATAACATAAAGTTAATGTTTAACTTACAATTGGAGTGATATTAAATCTTTTCTTAACTTCTAAAATTACTTACAAAAATGTTTTCTTCTAATTTTTTCTATAAATTTGCGCCTATTTTTTCATTTCGTCAGGTTTTTATTTTTTTTATTTTAGAAAAATAACGCAACAAATCAATTTTGAAGATAGATTGAGTCAATACATGAAATTACTGCTTATAGGTACAGGATATGGTCAAAGTTCGGCAATGGCTAATCATTTTCAACTGACCTTGAAAATCGATTTCAGGGTCACTATCAAGTGCATCGCTTTAAATTCTACAAATTTGGTACTCAGCCCTTTTTTCAAAAAATATGCCGTTTCAAAAATATTTAGCTATAACTGTTTTCATCTACAGAGGTTGAATGGTGTTTTCTACCCCTAAAAAGCGTATTTAGACGAAATAAAAAAACACGTATTTAATATTTTTCGCTGTTTAATAAGTATGTTAAGTTTCATTCAAATTGGCAAGTATTAGTTGGGTAGTGTTATTTGTCAGAATGTTTTGCCGATCTAGTTTTTTCAATATTTCTTTGCTCGTTTTCAGAATTTGTATTTTAATTTCTACGGACAAATAACTCATTCTTTTCTTCGATTTTAGTAACTTTTATTTGCTGATGTTGACCATTAATTGATCGAAACATATCAAATATTTTTCAATGATTTTTTTAGCGAATGTCGAAAATTTTGAAAATTTTTTCACCGTTAGTAAGTTAAAGTATTTGAATTCATTAAGTAATTAAATGATGTCCACAAGAACCTTACGAACTACCATAAGTTATATGAGATCCCTAGGACCCGTTTTTTACTGTTAGGATAAACTTTTTACTAAAATTATTTTAGATGAATAAAGGTTATGTTGTATGATTTCCGCCAGGGTTTACTGTTCCCATTATTGTAAAAAATAAACTAACCGACCGATTTTGAAAATTTTTTCACTGTTAGAGAACTAAATTATTTTAGATGGATACAACTATGCTGCACAAAGTCCGTTCGGGTTCTTGGGTTCCAAAAATATCAAAACTAATTACCCAGCCGATTTTAAAAAATCTTTTACTCTTAGAAAGCTAAACTATTTTAAATAGGTACAGTTCTTAGATGAGATCCGCCAGTCCCCAAAATTTGGAAATTCGCTATGTTATGCAGATGCTGCGACAGGGGTATTTTTCAATTTGAAGTAATAATTACTTATTAGGTAGGTATTAATTAATTATATATGTAAGTATACTCATAATTTTGATACGTATTATAATTGATAGATTTATGGTTATTTTTCTCTTTGGATGGCTTCAAAAATTTTACAAGAAGCTAAAAAAAGCACAAATTTTAATAATTTTTATATAAAATACAAAATTATCTCTGTCGTGATATTAGATTTAGGACATATACATTATTGTGTAACTTAATTTTTGGAAATTTAAATATATATATATATATATATATATATATATATATATATATATATATATATATATATATATATATATATATATATATATAATAAAAAATAGTTCGATCTTCAAAATATTTGCCATATCTTTCTATTACTTTCCGCCACCTGTTACACAACATACGGATGTCGTATCCCTCTAGAAACTAGTTGGTTTCAAAGCGCTAAATTTATCAGCAAATTTTCGAATTTTTCAATATTTTGGAAACTGTTTTTCTATTAAGCTGTTTTATATCGATCGAAACGGACGAAAATCGGAAGGAGACATAATATCTGGTGAATAACTTTTGATAGCGTTTTTTTTTTTTTGTTGAAATTCGTAAAGAATGTAATGTTGCATATGTTGCTTATCAAACGCCATTATGTTTACTACCTTAAGTAGATTATGATGATCGCATAAATGGTTTTCAAATACGATTAGAGAAGTTAATACCAATACTAGAAAACAACAAAAACGCAGAAAGTCAAGATAATTTATTACAATTACAGTTATTTGAACGGTGTAAAAATTTATAAAAATTAAGTTACACACCCAATATCTATTCAATTGTAACAAAATTTATCTGACAAGTTGTTCAAAATTTGAAATAGTATGATACGAATGAATTTCTTTTAAATGATGATAGAATTCTGTAGCAATGGGAAGCGAAATTCTTTGATTGTGTAATTAGTAGTACATCATTTTTAATAAATTGTGGTGTGTTAATTCACTGGCGAAAAACTATTTTAATTATATATTAACCGAAATGAAGGAACCACAGTTAGAATATTCGCGATTTCAGAGTGAACTAAGTTGCTTAAACTAATTCTATAACTAGAAATTTAAAATTGTATCTTGACGTTATTGTAATTCTAAGTTGTTATTTTTCATCGATTTATAGATGGGATACCACCTAAAACGTTTTTTATAGGAAGAGTTTTAGAAGAGTAAATACTTGTTTCAGCTTTGATCACGTAAAAAGACAGAGAAACAAAGAAATGTCATTCAAAAAGATTAAATGAAAAAAAAAAATTATAATAATAAAAAATAGAATGGATAAACGAGCAACTTCAATTTTAGAATATTTTATGAGAGTTTAAAGATCAAACGTAGGCCATAATATTTCTATAGAAGAGGGTCTGTCGTTAAAAAATAATTTTAAAAGTAAAAATAAAATTTTCACAAAAGAGAAATAAAACTTGTAAATAATTTTTTAAATACAAATCGCTCTTTTGCAGTGATCATTAACTCAATTAAAAAGTACTTTCCGGAAAGAGGTAAAGTTTTTCTAGTGGACCCACCTTTACATGTATATGAATTTATCTAAGTGTGGTTGTAGAAATTTTTTCAAATATTAGCTCAAAATTAACAACAAAAAATTAAAATGACTTATTTTCTTGATTTAATTAAATGCCCAGCCGGTGTAATTTAGTAAAAATTCCATACCATTCGCCATAATTTAATCATTATATTTATCAGTCTAAATTTGCTACCTATCATAGTTAATATTTTTTGGGTGTAGACAAAATCCTAATTAGATATTTTGATTAACGACTAATTAATCTAATAGTTATAGAGACATAGCCGTTTTGTGAACCATATACAGTTATTATAGAGCCTATTTACGCTGGTACTAATTAAAATATTAAACGAATAACGAACGCAGTCTGTATCTATCGATATCGAAAATATGAACAAAAAATTAAAGACACTCTTACCTTATTCTTTGATGACGGCTGGTCCAACGGCTTTCCAGTAAATATGTTATTACATACCAAGGAAAAGGTGTAAAAATAGGGATAAAGTTAGTATTCGGTGGGAATTACACTAATATTATATAAGCACGTAAAACCGACAATAAATCAAATATACGGCACCTACTAATTATATATGTATATGACATTTAAAATTTAACACATCTGTACTGTAACAAAAGCAACTAACTAGCGACTGCCTTTTTTAAATCAAATCAAAAGACACACTAACGATGTTTACTTCAAAAAGTACAAAAACCAATTATTTTATCAAACATAATCAAAGCATGTAAACAACTTAGTTACTTTTAAGTAAACAAATCTGCCAACAGTTATAGTACAAAAGGTGTCATCTATTGTTGTACCAAAAAGACAAATAAGTACAAATACAAATTTATATTTAAATTCGACCAAAACCACAGAGCGGCGCGTACAGAGTCTATAAGCCTTTTATAATTTCATATTACTGCTAAAATTACCGATAATTTCTTATTAAAACTATGTTAACAAAATTGGACTCTCTTATTTTAAATATCATAAAGTGGAAGTATTTTCAGTAACCCCGTTTTCCTTCTCTTTTCTAATCCCTATTTTTTTGTGCTGGGACATCTTCGGAGTAGAAAAGAGCGGTAGGTATTTATGAAAAGAAGTTTTCGCCTTATTTGCTTAACATTTTATCTCTTATTTTATTTTTATTTAATTATCCACCAAACCAATATACTTGAGTAATTTATTAAAAATGGTGGTATATAATTTTTCACCAGTTTTTTAGTTTTGGGCTTTCTTTTGCTGATTGAATTGTTTATTAAAAAGAAAATGAAAATCGAATGTTATTTTTATTTCTATGTATTAACTCTTTGCACTCAAGCAAAAAAAAAGTGAGTTGTAAATAGGCTGGTAAGACATGTAGGACATGACAACGACCGACGTTCTTTTTTTGACGGATTCTTTTGACGTTCTAACCTTGTTTCCCCAAAGTTGAATACTAAATGCGCTAAATACGTCCTCAATGCTGTTTTATTAGTTTTTAATTTTAGAAAAATAATTCAACGTGATTTTGTACTATTTTATTTACTATTTTTCTAATAAATGAATGTGTTTGCAGTTATTAAATAAAATATTCATGTAATGTGAAGTATGAGCAGTCATTACAGTTCAACATTCAGTGTGTCATGTGGTACATGTCTTATGATCCAACAGACAAAACACCATTAAATATGGTAGAGTTAATGGATAAACCATCTTGTCATGCTGTACATGTCTTATAAGTGCAAAGGGTTAATTTTTGAATACAACCGAGTTGTTTAAGCGCAACATTTATAAAAACGGTATTTCTTGGAAAATAATGCAACTACACATTCGTAAATTCATATACAGCTGAACTCTTTTTTATGCGGTCTTTTTTGTGCGATTTTTTATGCGATTTTTTTATGCAGTTTGTAAAAATTGGCCATTAAAATGCATAATGTGAATCAAAATCACGAGACAGTAAGAAACTTAAACAATTACTATTATAACTTGCTTTGATAAAAATACTTTTTAAGGGCTTTTAAGCATTTAATCAATACATTGCACGAGAAGTTATTACATCATTTAATTTTGTTACAGATATTTTTTTCAAAATTTTCATAATATTATAAAATTAAAATAAAATGTTTCTACATGTAAATTAATGCTTTATCTTGTTTATAGAAGCAACTTCTAAGTTTTGAGCGTTTTGAGTGTTTTTTCAATAAAACTTTTTTTATGCGGTCCCGACCAACCGCATAAGAAAGTTTTTTGTACAGCCTGGATCGAACTACACTTTTTATAGCTATTTATGATGTTTTTGAATATATTTTTTTGTGCGATTTTTTTTATGCGGTCCCCTCCACTGCACAAAAAAAGGATCAACTGTACATATAAAGGTGTATGAATTAAGGATCCACGATATAAATATTACTCCGTTTCTCTACTATCACGTAGTGTAAGCACTTACATCATTCCCTTTTCACGCGTTATCGCACACGAGTCAACGCCGTTTTTGCTTTTTGTTTTTTTTTATTTAACTTTTACCATTACATTATTCTTCGCGTAGCATTTGATTGTAAGTTTGCCATTCTTTATCAGCCATATACTTGATATTGTTAACTAACTATATTATTTCCACTGTATTTTTCGTTGTTTATTTTGATGTTATAAATGAAAAAATTGTTCTATTTTGCCGCAATATCTCTTTTTCGTATAAATTATGAATAAGAACAAGAAGATTGTGGTTTAAAACTTCAGAAACCATGAAGATACAATCGTACCCTACCACCACGTATTTAAGTTTCAGACTATGTGAAGTAAAGTACCTACATTTAAAAATTTGTCAGCTTTTTCAAAAATCTCATCCTGTCATATTTTAACGTTATAACCCATTTAAAAATGAATAATTTTTCATTAAATAAAATTTTTAAGAATGACAAAAATAAAAATAAACACACCCGAGATAATATTTACCTAATATTAGGTTAGTTTCCTATTAAGCATTTCCACTATGTTTAAGTGGATGCGTGTGTATTAACTAGAGGATTTGGCTAGTTAACTTTGTTAACTAGAGAAGCACCTAAATTTGAATAGAATAAATTTATGTGTGTATAAATAGTAAATGAGATTTTGTAGACAAAAGACAGTAGCGCTCTCGTTATGAGTCCCACAGTTACAGGGACTTTGATCGAATGTTTAAGTGGTATAGTTACACCACTTAAGCATGCGATCAAAAGGTATCAGCAAAGGTATCGAAAAAAAATTTGTCTAGTTCTTTACATAAGAATTCTACCATATTAAACTGCCTTTTCACACATATGATAAGGAACAAAAATTCAAAAAATTACGACTTAATCATTGTTTAATTTTCATCACATATCTATATATATATATATATATTATATATATATATATATATATATATATATATATATATATATATATATATATATGTATATATATATATACATATATATATGTATATATATATATACATATATATATATATATATATATATATATATATATATGTATATATATATATATATATATATATATATATATATATATATATATATATATATATATATATATATATATATATATAAAGGCAGGGGCGCCGAGACACATACCCTAAGGCCGGATTTACACGAGTTTAGTAACTAAAGCAGGTTATTAAAGCAAGTTAGCTAAATTGAATAATTTTTTTGTTTAGTGGCTGTCTACACACAATTTAGTAAATTGATTTAGTATTTAGGTGAAGTAGTAATACATAAACCTAGTAAAACTGAATTAAAAATGGTACATAGTCATCAATAAATTCGTTGTGCACTATAAAAATGTATCAGATATGTTTGAACTGACTTGTTGGTTCCACCTTTTAATGTATTTATATATGATTTGTCCGAAATATATGGAAAAAAAAATATTATATACATTTTTTTATTATTATTAGATGAAGAGTGGTTGTCACACGAATTTCAGTTTTTTATCGAGTTGCCTTTAGTGACTTTTTTTGATATTTATAATTTATATACTACAATAAGTATAAAAATTCCCAAAAAAATATTTGCTATTAATAAATATTTATGCGCCTATATTTGTATATTTGAATCTACTAAACACTTTACTAAACTAATGTGTTTACACTGGTACAAATAACAGCAAGTTAAAAAAAAAATAAAGTGGAGGTAAGCTACTTGCACAAGTAAATAGAACAGGCTTCTATTTACTTGACTAAACAGATTACTAAATTTCTTACTTGCACTTGCACTAAATACAACTGTCTACATGACAAAAGTAACTAAATTTAGTAACTTGATTAAGTAACCTGCTTTAGCTACTAAACACGTGTAAATACGGCCTTATGCAGGGCCGCCCCAAGGTTAATAGGCGCTCGGGGCGAGATTTTTATCTGTGCCCCCTCCCAATAAGGGTTTTTCTAGATATTTTTGTAAGAATGCATTTTAGAAACACAACACATATAATTTTTTATTTTTATTTTGTGCTTATATTTACAAAAAGATTTACGTATTATGTAGGAAATATAGCAAACAAAACTTCTATTAACAAAACTTTTGATTTTACGAACAACTTAAAAATAATTAATCAGTCTGATTCGTCAATACTTTAAAGTTAAACCCCCAAACGAATTTTTCTTGCCTTGGCTTTCGCAAAAGAAGCTAAAATGTGTTTAAAGTCCAACTTATTTGCAACATCGTGAAATATTCGTGCTCCCATAACGCGGGGGTAATATTATCTAATTTTCTCTTACACGGCCGTTGCGCCCTTTTGGCCGCGGCGCCCGGAGTGACCGCCCCGGCGGCCCTGCCCTCTGGGCAGCCCTAGCCTTATGTAAATCCGTCTCTGTATATAAGACATTTTTAAGTTAATGCATATATATATTTTTTTAAATACTAAAATTATAAAAATAACCCTAAGATAGTATAAATGAAATACCCCTAAAGACAATAAAAATGTTTACGGGTACCATGGTATGCATATGTATTTATACACATAAAAACACAAAACGGAAAGAACAATGTATTGTAACGGCCAAAATCAGCGCAGATATTTTTTTGAGAAGCACATGCATTTTTCAGCCATACAGAACTGTTCTGAACGACAGTTTTATTCGTCGTGTCGCCCAAAACACTTTGCGTTTGGTGCATTTAACATCGTACTGAACAAAAACTCGGATAGAATGGATTCACCTGTGCAAGTGGAAATATGATATTATAGAATATTATATTTACAAGAAGAGAAATGGTTTATGTATTAAATGTATTATCTAAACGAAAATGAAGGTATAGCTAATTAGGTTTCATGTGGTGTAATGTTTAATGTAGCCAACCGAGCTCATTTATACAAAAATAATTTTTCGTAAATATAGCTACGTGCAGACGTGAAGAGGGTTAATGAAAAATTATTTAAAAATTTATTTCCGGTAATTAGAAATTTAAACAAATGGCCATTAATTTATTTTGTAAGATTTAAAAAAAGTGTTAAAATACATTTCATAAGTTGTAAAGGAAATGAAAACTAATTAATTTCTTTATCATAAATGCACAGAAACAAATAAAACAGACTGCTAATGTAACTGCCAAAACTGTACTAATCTGAAAACAACAATACAACAAAATTATTACCAGTAGATATAATATAAGCATTACATGGAGCTTCGTAAAATAACATACAGGTTATCGTTAATAAAATTGCCAACATTGGGATCTCACAAACGATTAAATATACTGGTATAGTCTCTGCTGAGTTAAGATGAATTACGCAGAAGCCCTAGACACCTCGAACGCTATCTCTAAGCTTCCTAAACTCCATATAGTTTCGTAGTTATGGGCAAAAAACTCATAATTCAAAATTTATTTGTTTTTTTTGTCAATGACTTTTTATTGGTAAGAAGTATTGTATTTTTGACTGCACATTCTTGCAGCATTTTTCTACGTAAAACTTAAATATTTTTTTCGAGTTTTTCTGCGGCTATCCGCTTTTGAAATATAACCATGAACTTTTGTTTTTCTTATGGAACGTGCAGTTTAAAAGTGACCACAAGCGTTCTAGTGGCTAGTTTTTCTTTTAATCGATACAGAATTTAAAATAAAATATAAAATTCAAATACTATTTTTTGATTAAACTACGGCATTAATGCTAAAAATTGATAAAAATTATATATATATATATATATATATATATATATATATATATATATATATATATATATATATATATATATATATCAATTGTGCTTGTAGAATACTACTAATACAAAATTTATACATGTATCTTAACTATTATATAATTTCATTAACTGCAACTTTTCACAGTGACGCCGGCATTTGGTGAAAAAATAGTACCTATTGGAATTTTTTATTCCTTTTTATTTAAATTTTGAACCGATTTAAAGAAAAATCAGCCACTAGAACGCTCGTGGTCGCTTTTTGCATGTCAATGTCGTGTCAACTAAGCCCCACAGTCCCACACTAGTGACTACTTTCATACATTAAAAAAAAAAATTTTAGAGGGTGGGTGGTGTTGATTGACTTTGTTATAGATTTGATAGCCGAAAGACACATTGTTCTATTGGGAAAAAAATTTTGATATTTTTAATGTTAAAAAAGAAAGTTCCAAAACATGTCCAAAGTAGTTCATTTTACATATAAGTTTCACCATGACACTTAATTTATTGCTTCCGAGACTATTGAGATAACGGAAGCACTGTAATCACTTTTGGAAAGTAAAAAATTATTTCCCTCCAAAATAAAATTTTTTACGCACATTTTACGTTTTAGTGCTTCCTGAAAAATTTTGGTTTGGTGTCTGTCCGTCCGTCCGTCTGTCTGTCCGTCTGTGTGTCGCCAGTTTGTACTAAGTGGCATAACTTATGAACTATTCGACTATTTTTAATAAAATTTTCAGGGATTATGCAATTTGGTTCCCAAATGGTCCCCTATGAATTTAATCGAAATCGGAGTAACGGTCGCTATGCCGCTACCATGTCATTCTATAAATATACTAAAGCACCAAGTGTAATAACTTCTGAACTATTCAATTTTTGTTTATGAAATTGTTAGAAATTATGCGGTCTGGTTCCTAGATGGTCCCCTACAAATTTCATTACATTCGGAGTAATAGTATCCACGGCGCTACCATGAAATTCCATTAAATATCAATATCTTAGTTACTGCTAGTTCCACTTCGCTAAAATTTTTAGTGTTTTGGAAGTTTTTTGCTATTATTTTATAATTTAGCCTGTATTTTGAGTTACAAAAATTTTTGATGACTTTTAAGGCGATAATTTAATTTCACGGAATATACATTTGGTAGAATATTGTTTTAAAATCTTTTACGAGTACTAGGAAGCTGTGTGCCACAATCCACTGGCAGTGTATTTTTATTTCATTTTTATT
Source organism: Brachynemurus nebulosus (assembly GCA_035578155.1). NCBI lineage: Eukaryota > Metazoa > Arthropoda > Insecta > Neuroptera > Myrmeleontidae > Brachynemurus > Brachynemurus nebulosus. The sequence continues at coordinate 3,770,329 of JAPWDM010000020.1, read as the reverse complement.
TTATAAATTCGTCACTGCATTATGACTGCTTAATAGAGAAACTAAAATATAGAGAAGAGACGGCATATGTATATACCTAAATATATTTTTCATATTCATTTAAGAGGTGAACTGTACAAAACTAGCGTTGCTAAAGAAAGATAGTAATATAATATTCATGAAGAATAAATGACGACGATTACATAATCATAATGGCGTATTACAGCGAAGAAGTTAAACTATTCAAAATTCCATAATAATTTTGGTAAAGTTATTACCTCACTTTTAACGTAACACGTTCACGACGAAATATGTGTAGCGAGGTATACATACATACATAAACTTATGTACTCGATGAATACTCAACATATACGTACATGCCTTCACAAATATAAATGTATATCTGTGAACTGTGATCACTTCTTCCTGTAATACACGTTGATCCTGGTTCCTGTGTGTGCAAATAAAGTACATGTGTCCTCACTAACCTCGAAATCACTGTTTCTAACTCTGTAGCATCTGCTGTGCGTATAGAGAATAATTGATATTTATATTCTGTAATTTAAGTCAGTTGCGCCAGTGTATAGCGTAGTGTTTTCAAGTGCGAGGAGCTAGATGTCTGCATTCTTCACTACAGTAGTGTATTTTTATTTAATTTTTCAATTTTTATTAATTTACCACCACAGTGTAAAATTTTGGAAAAATATTTTTTTTTTTGGTCTTAAAATACATACAGTTATGCATATGCATATCCACGAATCAATGGATTTAGTCTAAATACAAAATTCTGTGGATGGACAGGCGTCTTTTGGCGGGATGTTATACTACTTTTCAGTCTTTCTACAACCAGAGAAAGTATAGGATTAATTGTTATCATCACAGTATCATATTTTTGTTGAAAAAATTTCGAGAAAAACTTTAAACGCATTTGTCTTGAAATGCCCTTTTTTAAAAATGGTACCCACTCTCAAAGTTTCCAAGCTATAAATATAACAAGATAAGCATCTGTAATAATATATAGCCCTTATAGCCGATGTCTGTAATAAATATATGTAGGTACCATCACAGTGTAACCGGCCGAATAATAGTCAATTTTTGCAATTTTTTTCGGATAAATAGGATGAAGGAATGGGGATGAATTTTTTTTTACGATTAATACCACTATTTAGGAACACAAAAATATTTTTTTTTATTCATTTTTATTTGTTTTTGATAATTACTACAATTTTTTTAAATAGTTTCTTTAGAAAAAAGCGGCTATTGGTACCCACGATTGCGAGCGCAGTTTTCCTCTGAAAAAAAATCAACTAGATTATCAATCTGTAAGGAAGCCGCTATGTACCTATGAAATTTGAAACAATGGCGGCGGTTTGAATAAAAAATAGACCTTTTTTTCAACAGTTTTCCATATGAAAAAAATAGGAAGATTTCAAAGAAAAAAGCTTCCATAGGTACATGGGTAATGGAATAAAGAATATTCTGTCAAAATTTTAAACTTATAGCTTGGAAACTTTCTCGCCCCGCTAAGAGTGGGTACCGTTTTTAAAAACGCAGCTTCGAGATAAACGCGTCTAAAATTTGGAGGAGGGGTTTTTCATATAAATTGTCGACTTCATCAATCGGCGATCTCAGGTCCATATAAAATCCTTTCTGCTATCATGCATAACTGTATGTACTTTAAGATAAGACCAAGAAAAGATTAATTTTTTCAAAATTTTACCCTGTGATGGAAGTTTAAGAAGAAAAACTGTTAGGAAGAGCTCTAAATAGTGTCAGAATATTTTTCGATTTCCTTAAAAGCGGGCTTAATATTCACAACTGGTAAGTAGGAATCATTCCAAGTAATCAAAATTAAAGAAAATAATTCGCACCTTTATTAAGTGCGTAAGTTTATCGTCTCTGCTACTCTGCTGTTTACTTAGTTTAAATTAATAGGTTGGTTTTAACAAATAAGGAAAGAATATTAGTTCTAGTTCCTGCTACGCAATTTACTTCATTCAACACTTTAATAACAATTTTTGAGTAATTTCATTTAAAATGTTTCACATTTTCGTTAAGTTTATTACTTGACGAAAACTTTTTCATAGTGTGACGAAAATTTTGTCAACTAAAAGTAAGTTATTGACCCTCTTAAATAAACGTATCACCTTACGTATTTTTATTAAACCAATTTGTGGAGACGCAAGTTTAATACACACATACTATATTGTAGGTTTATACATATATTATAATTGTTTCCTCAAGGAACGCATTTTTACATTTTTTTTTTTTCATTGTCGTGAACTGCGAAAAGAGGAACAAGTTTTAGATTTATACCCCATTTTTATAATCGTATTATCTTAATAAAAAAACTTTTAAAAGTTATGGTTTAATAGAAATTATTTAGTATTTGCAGTGTTTTTTAAACATGAATAATTATTAATTGTTAATAAAATATTAAAAGAAATAAGGGAAAGGTTTTAATATTTATTTATATTTCTTGAATGACTGAAAACATTTCTTTTAATAGGTATTTACAATATTTTTTTAATGTCAGCTATCTAGTATTAATAGGTTTCTTTACTTAGCAACCCAATTCTACCCTGTTCTGTGCGGAAAATATTACCCCAAACGGTTTAAAAAAAAAATAACAAAGCTAGATGCTTGTTAACAAATAAAGAATCTTTATATTTTTACAATACAGCCTAAAAAAGGGTTTTATGGACAAATATAGGAATCAATTAAAGATACTGATAACCCAGTTATACAGTTTTTCATGATTTATTAATATTTCCTATTAGTAACATATAGACCATTTGTTACAGTTAATTGGTAATTGAAATAAAATGCTTCGTGTAGGATGTTATTGGAGCAAAAATTAAACAATATATACGATGTAGTTTTTATCTATTTTTTGAAAAAAAAAAAAACTCTTAAAAATTGCTATCTCTCACCCATATTACCAAAAGGTAATAACCAAATAAAATTTACTTATAAGGAATTTTCAACAATACCATACTTACGACAACATATTGTTCCCGTACCTTATCTCTTGCGATCTAATGCCTTATAAATGGTATTTAATTATCCATTTACAATTAGAAATTCCCTTTACATTAGCTAAAAACTAACTGCACCACCTGAAAAGGGGGCAATGACTTACTCCGTTCTTTGCTCACAATGCTACTTACCCTATAGCAGACAGACATTGAAACCACAATAGAACCCTGAGAACTAGAATTTGCCAAGAGGGGATATTCATACTGGTCTGGCACAGCATTTCAACTGAAAAGATCACCGTTTCTTTTTTAAAAACACTAAAGCGTTTCATCTTACATCACGTGCGGCGTCTGTGGTAACAACTGTTCGAACAAAAATGTTTGCACAGAATGAAATGAAATCTTTACATTCCACAACTGATAGGTGAAATTTCAAAATACAGCACAATAAATAGTTCTACCACCACATCATAGATGTCACTCTGAGAACTTTTCAAAAAACCCTTGTATAAGCATGTTATAGATACGAGAAAGTTACCTACATTATATTCCACATCCGTCACTAGTGTATTTTATTTTATATTTAAAGATAGATAAGGACGATGTTGACTCAAAAGGTAGTGTTAAAATATTACCGAAAAATAAGGTCTCGAAAATAATTATTTTTCTTGTGTCCGCGGACCCCTAAGCAATCGCCTTCTTTGCCTGTTTAGAAATCAGGTTCTTTAAACTAAATAAATTTGGTATTTTAAATTCATTTCTGGAAACCATTTCCCATTTTCTATTTTAAATGAATACAAGGAGCCATTTTGTTAAGCACTGTCTATATACATAATTACATTAGTTTTGGAAAAAAGTTTATACAATTTATATTGAAAAAAAATACCCCTGTCGCAGCATCTGCATAACATAGCGAATTTCCAAATCTTGGGCACTGGCGGATCTCATCTAAGACCTGTACCTATTTAAAATACTTTAGCTTTCTAAGAGTAAAAGAATTTTTAAAATCGGCTGGGTAATTAGTTTTGGTATTTTTGGGGACCCAAGAACCCGAACGAATTTTGTGCAGCATAGTTGTATCCATCTAAAATAATTTAGTTCTCTAGCAGTGAGAAATTTTTTAGCATCGGTTCGATAGCTTATTACTGGCGTTTTCGGAGCTGCAAGATCCCGGTGGACCTCATTAAAAAATCAGCTCGACCGTATATTCTAGGCGGACGTTATATAATATATATATATATATATATATATATATATATATATATATATATATATATATATATATATATATATATATATATATATATGTATATATATATACATATATATATATATATATAAGTATATATATATATATACATATATATATATATATTTATATATATATATATATATATATATATATATATATATATATATATATATATATATATATATATATATATATATATATTCAAAACCCGTTGGGTAGCATTCTACGCCGCATTTGCATCCGCAGGACAGTTGTGGATCTCAGATAACACAACCTGTACCTATCTAAAATAGTTTACCTCGGTAATAGTAAAAAAGTTTCAAAATCGGTCAGTTATTTTATTTTTGACACTTTTAGGTCCTACTGACACTGTCAGACCTTACATAACGTAATCTATATGTATCTAAAATAGCTTAGCTCCGCAACAGTGAAAAAATTTTCAAAATCGGTCGGTTAGTTTATTTTTGACACTTTTGGATCCGATGGACCCTGGCAGACTTTACATAACGTAATCTATATTTATCTAAAATAGTTTAGCTCTGTAATAGTGAAAAAATTTTCAAAATCGGTCGGTTAGTTTATTTTTACCACTTTTTGGTCCCATGGACCCTGGCGAACCCTAAATAACGTAATGTACGTCTATCTAAAATAGCTTAGTTCCCCAACAGTGAAAAAATTTTCAAAATCGGTCGGTTAGTTTATTTTTGACACTTTTGGATCCGATGGACCCTGGCAGACCTTACATAACGTAATCTATATTTATCTAAAATAGTTTAGCTCTGTAACAGTGAAAAAATTTTCAAAATCAGTCGGTTAGTTTATTTTTGACACTTTTGGATCCCATGGATCCTGGCAGACCTTACATAACGTAATCTATATTTATCTAAAATAGTTTTGCTCTGTAACAGTGAAAAAATTTTCAAAATCGGTCAGTTAGTTTATTTTTGACACTTTTGGGTTCTATGGACCTTGGTGGACCTTACATAACGGAATCTATATTTATCTAAAACAGTTTAGCTCTGTAACAGTGAAAAAATTTTCAAAATCGGTCAGTTAGTTTATTTTTGACACTTTTGGGTCCTGTGGACCCTGGCGGACCTTACATAATGTATTCTAAATCTATCTAAAATAGTTTAGCTCTGTAACAGTGAAGAAATTTTTAAAATTGGTCGTTTAGTTTATTTTTTACAATTATGGGATCAGTAAATCCTGGCGAAACTCATACAAGTCTAGTACTCTAACAGTAAGAAAAGAGTTCTAAGGATCTCATATAACTTATGGCAGTCCGTAATCTTCTTGCGGACATCATTTAATTAATTAATTCAAATACTTTAACTTACTAACTGTGAAAAAATTTTTAAAATCGATTGGTTAATTAATTTCTGGCCTTTTTAGGTCCCGAAAACCTTGACCTCACATAAAATACCTTAAATCCATTTGAAATGGTTTAATTTTTTAACATTATTAATTATTAGTGAAAAAATTTTCAAAATCGATTCAAAATATTTTTCCGTGCATACATATGTACATTGTACATATTTTGTTTTGTTTCATATTTAATATTATATCATAACATAATCTTCAATTTCTTGTTTACTTAAAAATTCAATAAAAAAAAAATTCTTCATTACATTAGCTTAGAAAATCTGTTTAATTTACATTTTTCAACATGAGATAGAACCATGCTAATTATAATGCAATAAATGAGAAACAAAACTCTATACATGTATGTGTGTTATAACACATGTATGTGAATAGACTTCACTTGTTCTCACAAAATTCTTTAATAAAAAAGTGAAATATTTTTATACTTCATAAAGAACTGAGATAGAAATATAAATTACTTATTACAATGACAAAGAGAGCAAAATAAGGCAATAGTGAAAATTACGATTTTCTCGAAAACTATTTAACATAGAAAGAAAATTATAAGAACATTTTCTTCATAATTTGTCTTTTCCTTTTCAACGATGTAAAAGTCGAACTGTCTTATGATAGGATCGAATGATAAAAAATGGCCAGAAAACCTACTTCTGGGCATCCGACGTGTCTGGCTAACGAACTTAGCCAAGCCAATTCAGAATCCAGTCCGCACACAAAATTTCATAAGCGTTAGACGTTTCGTTCGAGAGTTATCGTGGGAGAGTTATATATATATATATATATATATATATATATATATATATATATATATATATATATATATATATATATATATATATATATATATAAATTTTAGTGAATATCATTTTCGTATTCTAGGGACCTCAAAACAGATTTCTGCCATAGTCCCGGACTCAGATTGCGTCATGAGACCTACTGTAATAGCTGAATTTCGAGTTTTCGAAATTCGCTAAAAGAAGAAAAAAACGAATAAAATCTAATTTGACATTTTGTATGTTAAACTACGAACATTCAACATGTAAAAGTAGCTATTTCATAAAACAAATTCAACACATTTGGAGTTTTGTTTTGTTCATAAAACCTTATTATAAAGAAACGATTAGCGTAAATTGCATTATACAATAATAAAAAAACATATATTATTTCTATCGTTTTGTACTGATTCAGCCATACAAAAATATTGGTACTTTAAAATAAAATGATTCTTTAAATGAAATAAATTGTTAGCAAACTATTAGGTTATTGCAAATTAAAATTTGAAAAATAAAACTATGTGGGAAGACTAGATTGTACGGTTCCACATTATATACCGTCGAATGAAATGAATCGGGACAGGCGGGCGAATAGGGATAAAACGAAAAACGTTATTCATGTGCTTGGTTTAAAAACACTGGACGTAAATGCGAACATATATTTCTCTTAAACTATAGTAGAATAATTATTATTATTACCAAATTAAAAATAACAAGAAATCAAATTAGATTGACGTCTTCAAACAATGCTATTTTTTGTTTTTTAATAACTTTATCTAAAAACTGTTTATTTTGGTGTTCTAATGAATAAATTGTTTTCAAATCAAAATTGTAGTTATTTTGAAACATATCTGAGAAAAGAAGACTATCAAATTTTAGTAGTTTTTGCTTTTTTAGGAGCATATAATGAGGACTTGACATTTGGGTTAAGTTGAAAGTCTCTCTTGACTATGCAGAAAATATTACATGATTTTTGTTATTGTTTCGAAAACCAGGGAGGGATATGTTTAAAAATTTGTGAGAAATGACCAAGTCTCTCTTTGCCATGCAGAATATATTACATGATTTTTGTTATTGTTTCAAAAACCAGGGATATGTTTAAAAATCTGTGAGAAATGACCATCCTCTCGTAAATTTTTAATATATTAAGGGAGGAGTTCACGCCAGAAACGGCTAATAAACTAATTTTTTTCGAATCTCGTTTTTTGTTTCTATTTTGTTCTGTGGTTCTTTACAAACACGGTGATATATAAAACATGGCCAAAATTTTTTTTTTTTCAAATAGAAAAATATTTATTTGTGAGCCGCTGCACAGCCAAGTTGCTGCTCCTTTGCAGAAAACGCTCGCCCCTCCCTGGCGATTTGATCAGTAATATTTAGTTTTGGTGTGTACATGAGTTATAGTATGTACTTACAAGTAAAGGTCCCGAGGCCGGACCTATCGATTTCGATGAAACTTAAATATATTGTAGAACACTAAAAACTAAGGAACACGTATTTTTTTTTTATCTGCGGAAAAACGATTTGAAGGGGTGAAATCGCCCTCCAAAAATTGGGGTAAAAATTTAATTTTTCAAATATCTCGAAAATAGTAAGAGATAGAGCAAAAGTTTAAATTGGCGATATTGCTCTTTTTTAAAGAGCTATCTATTGATATGCAATTTGTTCATATTACATCAACAGGGGTGGTTGGGGGTTAAAATTTGGGCGTTAATTTTGCAAAAAGGGGATGAAAAATAATCAATATAAAAATTTTGTTTACAGATTTGAAATCTACGTCAAAAAATCTAATTGACCTATTTTTGCTCAATGCCCTAATATTAGGTCTAGGGGTAGTTAACTATAGGGTGACTATGTCGAATAGTGGTACAATTTGGGTATTTCAAGAAGTTCTTCTTCATGGAAAAGAGCTTAAGACAATTAGAATAACGTAGAAATGAAATTCTGGAATTCAAAATTGAGTTTGAGCAACATTGGAGAGGGGGTGAGTCACCCTCTTAAATTACATACTAGTTTATATACACTAATTTTTGCTATTAACACACTGATAGTGTGTAAAATAATGTCACAATAAGTGGTTCTGAAGTTGGACTATCATATGTAAGGTCTTTATTAGGTTTGTTTTTTAATGAATATTATAGTTTTACTTATCGAAAATTATCGATACCGAAAATTACATAACCTAACCTAAAATAACGAAACCTAATAAAAACCTTACATACGATAGTCTAACTTCAGAACCATCTATTGTGACATTATTACCCCCTGTCAGTGTGTTAATTGCAAAAATTAGTGTATATAAACTAGTATGTAATTTAAGAGGGTGACTCACCCCCTCTCTAATGTTGCTCAAACTCAATTTTGAATTCGAGAATTTCATTTCTACGTTATTCTAATTGTCTTAAGCTATTTTCCATGAAGAAGAACTTCTTGAAATACCCAAATAGTACGATTACTCGACATAGTCACCCTCTAGTTAACTACCCCTAGACTTAATATTAGGATATTGAGCAAAAACAGGTCAATTAGATTTTTTGACGTAGATTTCAAATCTGTAAACAAAATTTTTATATTGTTTATTTTTCACCCCCTTTTTGCAAAATTAACCCCCAAATTTTAACCCCCAACCACCCCTGTTGATGTAATTTGAACAAATTGCATATCAATAGATAGCTCTTTAAAAAAAGAGTAATATCGCCAATTTAAACTTTTGCTCTATCTCTTACTGTTTTCGAGATATTTGAAAAATTAAATTTTTACCCCAATTTTTGGAGGGCGATTTCACCCCTTCAAACCGTTTTTCCGCAGATAAAAAAAATACGTGTCCCTTAGTTTTTAGTGTTCTACAACATATTTAAGTTTGATCAAAATCGATAGGTCCGGCCTCGGGCCCTTTACTTGTTAGATAATGTTCTTTTATTTGTATGCCTTTGTAGATGTTTTAATAAATAGTGAGTAAACGGCTTCTTTTGTTATTATTTTTGTTTTTTACCGTTTCCCGAAAATTGTGTTTTTCCCGACAAGGAAAAACATATCTCAAGTTCTAGAAAAGATAGAGACTTATTTTTTTTTAAAATTTTGTTCCTAAACATATTGCGCATAAAGTGGAGTATGCTTTTTCTATTTGAACAATTGTAACTATTTTTAAACATTTGTTTTTTAATAAAAAATTGGGTTTTATAATTTTTAGAAGTTTGAGATTACAATTTTATAGTTAATTTTTAAAATTACCTGAAACCCATTCTCAGCTTTATGGACACGTGCTTTAGGAATAAAATAATGAAAAAATATTTAAAAAATATTCATTTTTTTGAGATATGGCGTTCCTTGTAAACGCTTAAAAACTTGTGAAAAAGGGTCCCCTCTCCCCACAGGTAAGAGTAATGAATGTTTCAAAAACAAATTTTTCTATTTGAAACCCTCCCTAATTTCAAAAAAATTTCAACAAGCAAAATAATCACAAATAAAAAAAGTTGCTTTTTTATTTGAACTCCCCCCTTAAAGAATATAGACTCATAGAAGAAGTACAACAAAATACAGTGTGAAGTTTGAAATTGTGTCGATTCATCCCAATTTACGGTATATACAATATATACACACACACACACACACACACACATATGTTGTTTGTATATATGTTGGTACATAAGTATATCTATAAACCACATTTCAAACGGACTAATTTGATTGTTGGTTGTATTTATATGTATTAGGTTGTTTGTATATTAGACAAAAATTGATAGGGGAAAACTGAATAGTATTATCCATTATATTAAATGATGAAATCAACTGAAGTGAAGGCGTACAGGCGCAACATAGTTGGCGTTGGAGGCGACCGATAATACTGGTGGAATGGCAAAGGGATGTAGAATTTTGTTACACAGATACAGTGTTGAATACGATGATGTTAGCCGCCTCTGGTTCCGTTCAAGTCACCCACCACACCAAGTGATTCACGTTGGAGTGAGTTAAACTGTATATGTGCTATTAGATTCGGATCACGTCATCTATGATTGGACTGATTCTATCAGCACTACAGGCGTGACGAGGTTTAATATCTCTTTACACTGAATGGTACGTACAGATAGGTACACACCGAATGCCAAGTAAATAATATACAGAGTATGATAGAATACGTAAACCAGTTTTGTGATTACCAATCATAGTCTACCAAAAATGATATTAATGTGAATACGTCTTGTTATACCGAATACCAGTTGAGTTAATATTCAGGCACGTGTACGCAGATTAAGACACACAGTAAAAGACCAATTTTTTGCAAATATACAAGGCCATGATAAGTAATAAACACACTCGTCAAAATCTAACTCGACTAATTAGTACGTGTGTATATTTATATAGTCATTTAGTCCAGATTTTGCAATCAAAATTTAAATAAGTTTAACTGAGTTAAAGATTTCAAAGGGTATAACCGAATAAGTATAGGTGAATCGGCCCCGGAAGCGAATTATTTTAATAACTATATTACCGGTATGGTAAGACTGTAAGTAATTTATATCTACAATTTTGGCGGCCAAAACTGAGTAGTTATGGAGATAACTAAAAAAATTTAAAAAATTACAAAAATTTTTTTCTTGGTAACTACTCAACTTAGGAAAATACGTAAATCCAAATCCACATGAAGGCAAACACTCCCAAGAATATTAGACATATTTATTGTCGTATCAGTCCTCGTTATTAAGGATAATAACAAGGATAGTATGCGATCCTTTGTTATTTTTATAGGGTTCCAATTGAGCGACCATTTCAAAAAAAATTCAGTAACTGTGCCCTAATGCACTTAATTACTGCACCAAGTCTTATTAAAATTCAAGGGGTGGAATATGGTAAAAATAATATTTTCCATTTCTAATCTGCTGAACCGCCCCTCCAGTGGGTCCGACCCTGGAATTATATACATCAATCGAAAACACTTTACAAATAAAGTGTTGCATCTCATAAAGTGTTTTTTCCTATCTCCTATAGTTTTCGAGAAAATCAAGAATAATCGAAAGAGGTATATTAAGATATAGGCTATCTGCCCCTGGTAGAAAGTCTCAATAGTAACTGTATTGTCGTTTATGTGACACTGCAGGTACTTCATATGTATAATTTTCCTGGATCAAAACAAAACCGTTGTGGAAATATAACAGAAAATTGTCAAGAAATGTGCTGTAATAAGATTTTTTAACATGTAGAATATTAAAGTCCAATATTCTACATGTTAAAAATGCCTACTGCACCACATTTTTTGACAATTTTCTATTATATTTGTACAATGGTTTTGTTTTGATCTAGGGAAGTTATACATATGAAGTACCTGCAGTGTCACATAAACGACAATACAGTTACTATTGAGACTTTTTATCACGGGCAGATAGCCTATATTTTAATATACGTCTTTCGATTATTCTTGATTTTCTCAAAAATTATAGGAGATAGGAAAAAACACTTTATGAGCCGCAACACTTTATTTTTCCGGGGTCGATTCACCTATACTTATCCGGCTATATCCTTTTGCCTATATAGAAAAAATCCGCTTTTTCTACACTTCAAGAAATGCAACAAAACATCAACTGAGACGGGCGAGCGACACATTGCGTACACACGTACGATACTTTGTTAAGTACGTGTGTGTGTGTTCAGATCACTTGCTCGTCACAGACGGTCCGTGTACCTTCAAATTAGTTATACGTACATGTAATTTAACTACATATTGTTGTAATTATAAGAAGTTAATAGCCAGATTGTTGTCCTTGCTATATATTTTTGAAGTATTTTATTGTAATTTATTAAGTTCATGTTCGTTATTATTAAAACGACATAAAATTTAAGACGAATTGAAATGCAATACTGTGCTATATAATTAGTGTTTTCCTAAGTCCCACTAAAATGCCCCGAGATGGCGGATTGCGTTTTTCTTCACAATTTCCTCGACAAGAATATAAAATGAAATTGTCAAACAAATACAATATGGTCCTAACAATTGGCATAGCGTCATTCAAAATCTAATATGACGGCACTCCCTTATGTCAGACTGTAATTCTCTTCACTACCCCTTCGACATATATATCAACTAAAAAGGTCATACAAGTATAACACAGTCAATGACATGACGTCATTCTAATCCAAAATGGCAGCGCTCCCGTATGGAGAATTTTAATTTTCTTCGCTATCCTCCCGACAAGAGTATTAAATGAAAAGTTTAAATAAGTATTATACGAAAAATTAAAATATATCTTTCCAAATCTTATATGACGGGCGCTCCAAGGCAGTGCAATGTTTTTTCTCCATAATTCAATCGACGGCGACGTGGGTATTAAGTGAGAGAGTTAAATAGGTAATACGACATACAGATTTATTCACTACCTCTTCGACATGGATATCAAATGCAATTTTTGTTGCTAAATTTACGTCAAACTGAGCCCTAAGCTTTTACATATTATGTTGCACATTATTAATTTCTAATTTCATTTTTGTTGTTTTCTATTTTTTAGTGCAATCTTAAATAAAAACTTAACCTAAAATCATTTTTTTTACTTAAATCATTAATTTAATAACTTGAAATTAGGTAAAGAGATTTTGATATGATTTATCTGGTAAAAATAATTTTAATATATGAAGTTTAATTTGATGCAAAATACTAGTTTGCAACCTTGAAAATGAGAGGCGAATTTTCCTTTGAATGTAAAGAGCAACAAATTAGTTTTTCCAAAATAATTTTGCAGAAGTTAGTTTTACAAGAAAACTGCTAGCCTTGATTTAAACAGCATATATGTAATAGTAGATATAAAACAATACTAGTAATAATCCTAATAATAATTTTGTGTATGTATTTTTTTCAAAACGTTTGTGTGTTGTAAGGACCTAAATAACATTCGTCGAAAAAATCATTGAAAGAAGATGAAGTATAAACTATAGAAATCATTTTTACTTCACCTTTTCTCTAACAAAGAATGTATTCAATATTTCATATACACATTTCAATATAGTTACTTACATAACAGCGCATTTTCACAACGAAATTTTTTAAGTGTTTAGGAAAATCTTAAATTTAACTACACTTTTATGTAAAAAATAACCTCGCAATAGGATTTGAAGGAGATTAATTATAGTTATCATCAATTACAGTCTCAATTAAAGTTTCAGTTAGAGTGGATATTATCAATCTAGCTGTTGCAAGCATTGAAATAAGTTAGATTTTTCAATTCGCTGCAAATCAGTCTGTTTTTGTAAATTAAGCTCTACAATTTTTCATGGCAAATTTTATTTATTCAGAGACATAAAAATATCGATACTTATGGAGATAATACATAAGTATCGATTTAAAATATGAAAACAATAAATGTCTAAAATTATTACATAAATCTAATCATTTACTATCATGTCTGTTACACGTTGTATTTAAAATATAATGGTCTAGTTACTAGTTCAAGTTAACTGGAGCTAGTGCAGCTCTTGTTCGCTACCATCGAATTATATAAAACACACTAGCAATCTCTCAATAATAAATTGATATAATATATGAAGTAAAGTATAAACTAATACACATTTAAGTACATACAAACATATTATGTTTTAGAATAGTTATAATTATTTTCCAGCAAAAAATAATTAAACTTCAAAATAAAAGAAAAAATCAAAGTAATGGTGGAAAATGTATTATAAGTGCTATGTAGCCGCTTTTCCCAAACCATAGAGCACACAATGTATACGTATTTAATACTGAGATAGTGTAAATGACATTTCTAGGGAAAAAACCAGTGATGCCAAAAAACGTGTAGGAGAATTTTTATACGTAGAAATACTTCTTCTTCTCCTTCATGCCACATATTACGAAATTTGATGTTTAAAAATATCAGCGTTGAATGTATTTATCCCATTTACCTGCGAAGGAAAAGCTATTCAGGTTTACTTCTTCCTCTTATTTAAAATTTTTACTTTGCAGTTTGTAGTACTGCAACAAACCATTATTTATGAACAAAATGAAATAGTTCTTTTTGTAAAATCGTGTGATTACACTGGTAAAAACTGATATACATATGTATATAAGTAAATGACAGATCTGTTTGCAAATGCCTTAAAATCAAGCTCCGACTATACTCGATATACTCTATATGCATTGCCATATTTTATACTTTAAGGTTTAGCTTTAGACAATTCTTTAAACCGGAAAGATAGTTTAGAGAACTAGTAGTCGATTGCATCTATCGTTAACAGTTTTCATTTTATTTTATTAGTTAACCCTAGTAAATTAAATTAATAATAGCTATAGTAGTAGTATACAAGTTTCGAAACGAAAGACGCCTAACCTATGTCAAAATTAATAAACATATATAATAAAATCTTTAACGTAACAAAAGAGAATATATTGTTAGGAAATATTTTTTTTTTTTAACCTCATTTCGTGTCAACAGTATGTAAATACGAAAAGCGAAGAACTCGATACCAGTATTTTTATTATATACAAATTAAGACTTATTATTTACCTTTCTTTTTTATGTGTCCGAAGGAAGCCGAACTACCTCTCGGAAACATTACGAAATTGGTCAGTAATCGTATTTGGAATAGTGGGGGAAAACGTTAATAATAATAATAATAATAATAACAACAATAATAATAATAATAATAATAATAATAATAATAATAATAATAATAATAATAATAATAATAATGGTGGTGAGGACACCTATAGCAGCTGCCCTTGGCACCCGTGAGAGATATTTATTCCCCACTGGTGTCAAGGAGGCTAAGGGTTCCAGGGGTAGTTTATGCGCAATACAGTAATCTTCGGATTCCATTAGCCTCTGACTACCCAAGATCGGCACCGTTCCTTCTCGAGGTACCACCGTTTTCACAAAAGATGCCGGATCTAGAGGAGAAATCCTCGATCGTTCATTTATTATCCTATTTTATTATTTCGTTTCGTTTTTATTGTTTTTTGTTTTTGTTATTTTTATTTCTCTTTGTTTCAGTTTTTCTTTTATCTTTTGTTTCTTTTTTTGTTTTTGGTTTTGTTTTGTTTTCGTTTTTTCAATGTTGTCCCAACTTAAAAGACACGATGAAGATGATGCAGCAAACAATGCAGAGAATTCAAGAGAGCCTTATGCGCTCTGTGGATGTAGCTAGTTCTACCCCCACAACAGCTGCTGCTGCGCCAGCCATGGTCCCTGAGACCAAAAGGGTTATCAAAACAACCCCTCAGGGACTAGTAATAAGAACAGTGACGTCTTCTCCCAAGAAGACTTCACCGAAAAAATCATCCCCGGAGAGAAGACGTCATAGCGAGGGGGAAAAGGAGGTGGCCAAATCCCGGTCCCCGAAAAAGGGACCCGCCACCTCACAACCGGAGGCGGAATTCATTCTGCCCCCACCATTGACGACTCCGCTACCACAGCGGCCGTCCAGACCGGGCACGCCAACACGCCCGGTCACCCCCCTCCCGAGTCACTATACACCACAACAAAGTGACTCGGAAATGTCTACAGCGTCGGTACGGACGGGTGTAAAACGCCCGACGTCCGACGCTTATACAAATACCTCGGCTACGGAGTCTGACAACTCCGACGCCGAGGTTCAAGTAATTAAAAAAAAGAAAGGCTGGCCAAAGGGGAAACCTAGGAAGTAGCCACACTTCCTAGGGAGCAACCCTAAGTAGTAACAGAAATGGCTATCGTACAGTGGAACTGTAATGGTGTTAAGCACCATTAGTGTGAATTGCAGATGCTTCTGGCTGAGCACACGCCTATGTGCGTGTGCCTCCAAGAGACACATTTACGGCCGGCGGAACAATTTACCATTAAATACCATAAAATCCGCCGGCACGATGTACAGCCAGACATCCGGGCGAGGGGGGGTGTTGCCATCATCATTAAAGATGGCGTTCCTTTCCGGGACCACCCGTTAAACACCCCCCTACAAGCTATCGCAATACAACTTTTAAAACCGCCACAATTCACAGTATGCTCGGTCTATTTACCAGACTTCGACTGGAATGTCGAAACCCTGACCGAGCTTACCTTACAGTTACCACGTCCATTTTTGTTACTAGGAGATTTTAATGCTCACAGCCCTATGTGGGGCTGTAGCACAAGAGACGCCCGTGGAAAACTCATAGAACGGTTTCTAGATGAGTCTGAAGCGGTCTTATTGAATACCGGTCAAGGTACTTTCATTAACGCAAGAACCGGTGAGCTGTCGGCTATCGACTTATCACTTGGCTCACCGGTCATGGCACACCGTTATGAATGGACGCTGGCGTCTGATTCATACGGTAGTGACCATATTCCCATTATATTGAGTAGTACCACGCCGATGACTCCACAATCGTCTTCGCCGAGATGGCGTCTCCGTCAAGCTGATTGGCAAATGTACGCTAATTCATTCCGTACACCCGAGCTGACTGGAGACGTAGAAGATGATGTGGAGAAAATGTCCTCCAGTGTCGTTGAAGCAGCATATCAGAGTATTCCAAAGTTGTCCAACATTCCACCCAAACGTCGCTTACCATGGTGGAATGAAGTCGTGAGTGTAGCAGTTGCAGAGAAAAAGCGGGCGTACAACGAACTCAGACGTCGCCCCACGCAGGAAAATGTGATAGCCTACAAGCGTGCGCAAGCACGCTGTAAACGCACTATAAAAGAACAGAAGAGGCTATCATGGGAGCAATATGTTTCGGCCATTAATACCTCCACCACCACCTCAGAGGTATGGAGAAGAGTGAGGGCCATTACAGGGAAATCGTCCCGTTCACCTATGCCCTCCCTTCTCATCGTCGACGGTCGGAACATCACTGAACGCGCAGAAATAGCTAATTGCTTAGCTAAGCACTTTGAGCGCGTCAGTGGCTCCCAGAATTATGACCCGGACTTCCTGCGGATCAAAATCGAACACGAACAAAACGATCTTGATTTTTTCTCAGATGAATCCCTCCAGTATGACCAACCGTTTTCTATGCAAGAATTACTGGAGGCGCTTCGGGGATCTGGGGACACCTCCCCTGGACCTGATGAGATCCCCTACGCCATGATCCGGAACCTGCCTTATCCTGGTAAGTGTAGGTTACTGGATCTTTACAACGAAATATTTAGGCAAGGCGTTTACCCTCCGCAGTGGCGAGAAGCTACCATCATTCCGCTGCTAAAAGAGGGTAAAGATTCGTCGCAACTAACTAGCTACCGTCCAATATCCTTGACTTGCTGTTTCAGCAAGGTATTGGAAAAAATGGTGAACAACCGTCTCGTCTGGTGGCTGGAATCCCACAACCTCATTCCTAAACATCAATGTGGGTTCCGCCGATACCACTCGACTACGGACCATCTTGTTCGCCTCGAGAATGCCATTCAAGACGCCTTTCTCCAACGAAAACACCTTGTGGCCGTGTTTTTCAATTTGGAGAAAGCTTATGATATGACCTGGAGGTATGGCATTCTCAAGAAGCTGCACGACTGGGGTTTAAGAGGTAACCTCCCTCAGTTCGTAAAAAGTTTTCTGACTGACCGTTCTTTTCGTGTCCGGGTAGGTGACACTGAGTCTGAGGCCCACTCCCAGGAGAATGGTGTCCCTCAAGGCTCCACCATTAGTGTCACCTTGTTCTCCATCGCAGTCAGTCATATTGCAGCTTCAGCCCCAATTCGTCGTTGCTTGTACGTTGATGACCTAACAATCTTCTATGCAGCCGATTCCATTGAGGATATCCAACAACGGCTGCAACAAGGCATCAACGAAGTGGTGACTTCTGCAGAAGCTCTTGGTTTTCGTTTCTCACCACAAAAAACATCGGTGGTACACTTTTGCAGAAAGCGCAGCGCACATCCGGATCCTGTTCTCACACTAAAAGGATCCGTTCTTCAGTGCGTCGATAGCGTCAGGTTTCTAGGACTTATATTTGATAAACAACTAACGTGGCGTCCACACCTGCAAGCCTTAGCTGCGAGTTGTCGCAGGACAATAAACATGCTTAAGTGCTTGGCTGGTGCATCGTGGGGTGCGGGCCGGGAGTCGTTGCTTCGCCTGTATCAGTCGCTGGTTCTGACCAGGATTGATTACGGCAGCATTGCTTACTCCTCCGCCCGGGCGTCTGCGCTTCTACTCCTAGATCCTGTTCACCATGCAGGCATACGACTGGCTACGGGAGCATTTCGAACGAGCCCTTCTATGAGCCTCTGCGTAGAGTCGGGTCTTCCTCCGCTGCGACTGAGACGTGAGCGTCTCTTGCTCAATTATGTGGCGGGGATATATGCAACACCTTCACATATAAACCACCCGACTCTATTCAGATACCGTTTACAGGGGCTCGACGTTCGAACGCAGGAGTTATTAGAGAGTCTGCACTTACAGTTCGCCAAGGTACTTCCCAAACGTCCTATGGAAGTACCTCCTTGGCTGATCCCTAAAGTAAGGTGTCTTTTCGACCTGACTGGTCTCAACAAAGAGGAGACCAGTTCATTCGAGTATCGATCCCGCTTCTTCGAGATCATTAGCGAACTTGACTCTCTCTGCATATACACAGATGGTTCCAGAACAGCTACGGGCGTGGGAAGTGCCATCGTCATTCGTGACGATTCTCACGCTTGGACACTTCCTCCCCAGGCCACTGTGTATACTGCGGAATTATTTGCGATTTTGCAAGCTCTGCGATTCTGTCAAACATCTGAAGACAGCGCATTCCTCATTTGTTCCGACTCGTTGAGCGCGTTGCAAGCGATCTGTCACTCTCATACCATCGATCCACTGGTGCAGAACCTCCGAACGTGTCTCTACATGCTCCGCCAAAAGTCTATCACCTTCTTTTGGATTCCCGGACATGTGGGGATACCTGGCAATGAACTCGCCGACCAGGCAGCACGTCATGCAGCCGAAGTCGGTGAGCCACAGGACATTGCCATACGCCCAGAGGATCTGAGAGTGAGCATACGATCCGCGATTGATCAGAAATGGCAACGTGAGTGGAACAACCTCACGGCTAAGCTCAGACAGGTGAAACCTGAGGTCCGAAGAACTCCGGCACCTGTAAATCTGAGCCGGCGAGAGAGTGTGGCCCTGACGCGTTTACGCTTGGGCCACACGGCGTTAACACATCGTCATCTTCTCGCCGGTGAGGATCAGCCAAGGTGCGCCGCCTGCGGGACGGCGCTAACCGTGAGGCATATAGTTGAGGAATGTGTAACCTTTGAGCCATTGCGCCAGAGGTTGCAGCTCCCACATAATGTAGCCGAAGCTCTTGCTTATAATGCTGTGTCTGAAAGAAAGATGCTTGAATTTCTCCGAAATTCGCATCTTCTTCAGAGACTTTAGGGGCTTTACATCTCTGAATTTTAGAAAGTCGTCTCTTTTGTCTCCCCGATAGTTAAAACTTTTATTTTCAGCTTCGTTTTATTTTAATTTTTGTGTTAAAATGCTTTGTGTGCGTCTTATTTATTTATTTATTTATTGCCTATACCCTGTTCCAGCTGGTCTGGCAGGGTACTTTTAGTATTGTTGTTATGCCACTAAGGGCCTTTTACACCCTTAGTAGTACTTCGTTATTTATACCTTGTTATTTGTTTTCGTTATTGTTTTTTATCGATGTACCACCGAAGGCCTCTTACACCCGAGGTGGTACATCATTTGTTTTTACTTTTTGTGATATTTTGTTATGCCGCTGTAGGCCTGTTGTTATGGCTCTACAGCGGTATTGTTTTAACCCCTTATTGCGTCACTGGTGGGCCTGTGGCCTCCCAGTGACGCAATAAGTTTTTCTGTGATACTTACCTGTGATATTTTCTCTAGTCGTTTTCTGTGTATTTTTTAGTCAGGTTCCTCCACTCCGGGGTCCTTTGCGCCTCGGAGGGAGTTCCAGCGATGGCTTCCAGGCCTTGGTGACCGGACGCTCTGTCTAGTACTTATCGTACCGTCACCAAGGACTGTCCGCTCCCTTTAAACCCTGGGATGGCAGGACCCATCGATGGATTTTATTATGTGTATGTTTGTCCGTTGTCTAGTGCATTTATGTGTCCCTGTCTTTATGTGTTGTTTTTATTTATATTGTGTTTGGCGGCGCATGCCCTTAGTTGGCGATGCCGCCGGACACTGCTGACCGCGCCATCCACCGGCAGCAGTGTCCCAATTTTAATAAAAAAAAAAATAATTATAATAATAATAATAATAACTTCTGTCACCCGAGGTGGTACATCAATTGTTGTTCTTATCTGTGATATTTTGTCGTGCCGCTGTAGGCTTGCTGTTGTGATCCTTCAGCGGTATCGTTTTTAACTACTTATTGCGGCACTGGTCGGCCTGTGGCTCCCCAGTGACGTAATAAGATTTCGCTTTTCCTGTGATATTTCTAGTCAGTATTTTACACTCCGAGGCCCTTTACACCTCGGAGATTCATCGTTGGATTTCAGGCCTTGGTGACCGGACGCTCTGGCTAGCCCTTAGCGTACCGCCACCAAGGATTGTCCGTACTTTTTAGGCCCTGAGATGGCAGGGCTAATCGTTGAATTTTAATATGTGTATGTTGTCCATTGTCTATTGAATTTATGTGTTCCTGTCTTTATGTGTTGTTTTTATCATTACTGAGTTTTGGCGGCGCATGCCCTTAGTAGGCGATGCCGTCGGGTGCTGCTAATCGCGCCATCCACCGGCAGCAGTACCCCAATTTTAATTAAAAAAAAAAAAAATAATAACCTCTGTACCATCTAAACACGCAATTCCAGGAACACCCGATCTTAATGAGCAATTTGATGAACCAGAACACATTTACATCGAGAAACGTAAAATAGAACGACACATCCACACACATACACGACCACACACACAAACACAAACAGTCGTTTCCCTTTCCTCTGTCCCTAATCCTACCTATCCTCTAAGGACACGAAAACGAACCAGGCTATCACAGCCGTCTGTCATTGAGCCAACATCTACGCTCCAACGAAAGTCTCGTCGTACGACCCAGTGTACACCCAAATAGACGGATAACACCTCTTTTCAAGCAACAACAACAACAATATAAGGAGTGATGTGACAGGCCCGTCCGTGAATGTACTACGGTACTTTTACGGATTGGTTTGGCACATTACCCCTCCACAGAGCCTAATACCTTGCATAATGCCGGTATAGGTGAATGTTACCCAGTACTGTCCTACTGAGTAGTGAGCGCCAGGTTGGCGTAAAATTATAATAATAATAATAATATTAATAATAAACGTCCTGTGGGTGGGGGCTTCACTTTGCAGAATTTCCCTACAGTAAGTTCTGCTTGTCGTAAAAGACGACTAAAAGGACAACCCATTACGATGGAGAATTTAAGGGAAAAAAAGCCTCGGAAAAATGCCGCTGCCGGTGGAGCGACCGGGCGCATCAGGGTCACCACTGAATGTGACAACTTAGATCGCGGTGACGACAGGCTTGGTTCTAGGCAGCCACCTGTCAGCTGTAACAACACCTTCAGCCAAAATGCTACTGCCCTACTTACCTAGCCTACAACATCTTTGGCTCAGCCGACTTTAAGTGTTTCCTCGGAGCATTCTTTGGGGACCACTAAAGCTGGTAAGAAGCGTGTGCGTATGCAATGGACAGATGAACTGAATGAATTCATCGTACGCACATACTTCCAAGTTACTAGACTTGAAACGGACAAAACTGGTTACCGTACGAAATTACATCAAGAGTTCGCGCGCAGCTACCCTCACGTAAGTCGCGTTACTGAACAGAGACTGGCAGACCAAAAACGTGTCATTTTTACCAATAACCTTATCCCTTCCTCCCTCATAAACACCATTAAAACACAAGTCGCACATCAATTTGCTCAAAATGAAGAAAGTCAGGCCGACGGCCCACCAGAAATGGGAAGTCCCACACAAAACGACAATCAACAACTTGTCGAGAATGAGCCTAACTACCATGAGACAGCAGTAAATGACACCCTACTGCAAGAGATCGAACTGGAATTTAACACAGCGCTTACTGAATTTAAAGGGACGGACCCCACACATAGCTACTTGTTGCCTAAACAACACACCTCACGTAGATTGGCTGAGATCGTTGAGATATTAAACAATACAATACTGCCTAAACACTTGGAAACAAGTGACAATTTTATCGAGTTACACACAGCTATTTACTGCGGAGCCGTTGCCGCTACCGTTGTAACGGTCCCGATGTAACACCACCTGTAGCGCACAACTCGAAGGAACATAAAGCTCCTGCTTGGGAAACACGATTGAATAAACGCATCAACAACATCCGATGCAACCTCGGCAGGATCACCCAATACCAACAGGGTACGAGGTCCAAGCGGCTCAACAAACACATACACGACATATTACGCAAACACACAGTACACACACAATACGAGGAACCCAATAAAACACTCACAGAGATCAGAGATACGCTTCACCAAAAATTAACAGCACTAGCGAAGCGCTTACGAAGGTATAAGACCAGTACTGAACGCAAACGACAAAACCAAGCGTTCAGCAGAAACGAAAGACGATTTTATCAGTCTCTAACGAACACGGTAACTGACAGTAATGGTCTACCGGAGAAGAACGCACTTCATAGTTTTTTGGGCGAATATATGGTCCAACACCACTGACCATAATGACAAAGCTAGCTGGATCGATACAGAGTACAGGAATAAAAAACATCTTCCGGAGATGACCTATACGGACATTACTACAGAGGACGTCCCCAGAGCTTTACAGACATCGCATAACTGGACGGCACCTGGCATCGACAACATACAAACTACTGGCTCAAACACTTTACATCAACACACAAGTATCTCGCTGAACAATTTACACTATTTATAAGAATACCAAACCTGACACCGAAGTTCCTAACGCAGGGTATCACATATATGAAATCAAAAAACAGTGATACAAAAAATCCTGCTAATTATAGGCCTATCACCTGCTTGCCTACTGTGTATAAGACTTTGACGTCCTGTCTGGCAGAAAAGATCAATGAACATTATCAGATTAACACCATACTGACAGAAGAACAAAAGGGATGTCGAAAGAGGTTACAAGGTTGCAAAGAGCAGCTTCTGATTGACTCCGTAGTATTGGAACAAGCGAAAGGAAGACAACGTAACCTGTACACAGCGTTTATTGATTACAAAAAGGCATTTGATTCGGTGCCGCACTCCTGGTTACGGAGAGTATTTGAGCTGTATAAAATACACCCAAGTATCGTGAACTTCCTTGGAACGATCATGTCCGATTGGCGAACGACCTTACATTTGAGTATTGGTAACGAAAAAACAACAAGCGATCTTATTCAAGTAAGACGTGGCATATTCCAAGGCGACTCATTGAGTCCATTATGGTTTTGTCTCGCAATGAATCCACTTTCACGCCTGTTGAATGAAACCAAATACGTTTATAATGTGGGGACAAAAATGAATTCGCGCCATACTATTTCACATCTAATGTACATGGATGATATAAAGATCTGCGCTGCAACTAAACATCAATTACAGAAGCTGCTGGGACTTTCCAGGGAAGTTTCGCGAGACCTCTGCATGGAGTTCGGGATTGACAAATGTCGGACACAATGTCGTTCTGGGGGAGAACGAGATGCGGTCGCATTTGAACTCGAACCGGAGTTTGTCATGCAGCCAATGGACGAGGGAGAGTCGTACCGGTATCTCGGATTCAACCAGGATGAACGTATAGATCACAGCGCTGTAAAACAACACCTAATGCAGAAATACCTAGCCCGTGTACAGAGATTACTGAACACCCACCTTGATGGAAAAAAAAACATCAAAGCAATTAACACCTACGCAGTTGCGGTGCTAACGTACTCATTTGGGGTAATCAAATGGACGCCTACACATCGCCTGGACAAACATCGATATCAAGATCCGCGTCCTTATGACCAAATACAGAATTCATCATCCCAAAGCAGCGATAGAACGACTGACTGCCAAGAGCCGAAGGGGGTCGGGGTCTTATAGACATAAGGAACATGCATAATAAACAGGTTCATAACTTGCGAGAATACTTTTACACCAAAACACACACATCACACC
The DNA here is from genome assembly GCA_035578155.1 of Brachynemurus nebulosus. Lineage (NCBI taxonomy): Eukaryota > Metazoa > Arthropoda > Insecta > Neuroptera > Myrmeleontidae > Brachynemurus > Brachynemurus nebulosus. The sequence goes on along the minus strand of JAPWDM010000020.1, from coordinate 3,745,939 downwards.
TACACAATGCAATAATCCAAGCCGATAAGGCATACACACCATTAAACCTGTTACACACAGAAATGCCAGATAGTTGTTGCCCCTTGGTCACGAAGGAGGACAAAATCCAGCAATGGATCCGCAAGCCTCTACATGCAAGACATCCACATGAACTTAACCAGAGTAACGTCGACAAAGCAGCGTCGCACGCCTGGTTGAGTCAAGGAAGTCTTTTCCCGGAGACTGAAGGATTCATGCTGGCTATACAAGATCAAGTAATACATACAAGGAATTACTCAAAATACATACTTCGTGACTCGTCAATAACATCTGACTCATGCCGGAGATGCCATTCCAAACCCGAAACGATCCAACACATCACAGCTGCTTGTACCAGCTCGCTCAGTCCGAATATAAACACCGTCACGACCAGGTTGGCAAAATTATATACCAGAAACTAGCGGTTAAGCACCACCTTATAACCGATAAAACCCCTTACTACAAGCTCACACCAAAATTTTTTCTGTTAGTGTATTCATAAACTATTAGCCTCGGAGGGGTGAAATTTAGCAGGAATGTATCTGGGGCTAAGAAGTATTATTTCCTATAAAAAGAATCAATTTTGCGTCAAGGGCCGTTTTCCCTATCTTACCCGGCTATGCCCTTTCGGCAGCTCTAGTTAATATTGGAAACTGTTGAAATCTTTTAAAAACACAATCGGTAGGGGCAAAATTTTAATTGACGTAGTATATAATTGTTTTAGAGCTCGAAAAAATATACAGGGATATAAATCCAGAGTCGTAGTTATTAACGAGTGTTCAGAAAAAATTAAATATTTACTATCCCAATTTTTAGTACAACCTACTTCCGATTTTCCAGCATTGGTGAATTCCGTTCGGATCACCATTATTTCAGAGATATGCGAGTAATATTTTTACAATGAAGCCTCTTATATTTTTAGTAGTGATTGTGTAATATTGAATTTCCTCAATACTATTTTACTAGTTAATAAAAATGCTGGATTATCATTTCAAAAGAATAATTTATACTGTAAAGTAAAATTTGTTATGTATAAAAACTGTAGTATTTAATTACTTAGAAATATGACTATTTGTCAATTTTAATTTTGCCTCTACCGATTCGTTCTTAAAATATTTCAACAGTTTCCAATATTAAAAATTTGGGGGGACAGGTCTACCCACACTGTCAACTTCCCATTGGGTGTCCTTAAGGACTAGAGACTACTGTCTCTATTGTTATCATATTGTTAATAAATTAAAAGCTAATTTTAATATTAAATAGAAACAATAAATTTTTAAGCCCGAGAATTCTAAAAAATTATAGCTACTGAGCTACAAAATCCTAACTTAATGCGTGTTTAACACGCACTTGATGAATTTTTTTATTATAATATAAATTTTTGCTAGCCGCCAGTTTGTGTCTCGATAAGCGTGCATTTCGTGTATGTGTTCGGACTATGTTATACTTTAAGAAGTTCTAGTTCTAGCCACTGCACTGAGAAGATATTACTTAGTGCGTGTCAAACACGCACTTGACGATTTTTTTTATTTTCTATTATCTAAAGTAGGTACTCTTTAATTTATTTTTTTATATTTATAGTTTTCTATATTTTTTATATTATAGTTTTAAAATAAAATTTTAAAAAATATTGTTTTTATTCAACATAATATATAACAGTAACTTATTTGCTGTTTTATTTCTTCGTACTCAACATTTTCCAATTCAGTAAGTAAGAACAATATTACATTTTCATATTTTCTCACTAAAATTTAGTCACGCACTCGGAAGCATTGTAACCTCCAGTTTTATAATATGTACTTCTAGCTACAAAATATATGACGGTGGGTATTTGAAACGTGAAACTGCATTGCATCTTATTAAATATTTACCAGCGTTGGTACATTGAAACTGCTTGAGCAAGTCAAATATATTCTCTTAAACTCTATTTTATTAGAACAAAACGGTTTGATGTTATACAGTGCGAGTGACGAGCTGTTTACTAATTTTGTATTAAAGACAGCTTTAGAATATTAGATAAAACATAATTTTTACGGCGAGAAATACCTTTAGAATAAGAAAAAAATTTATGATAAGCTGCAGTTTTGCGAAATTTTTTTCTCCATAGGATATTAGTCAAGCATTTCAAGAATATATTCCAAAATCTTCAGAGCGATATATTGGATGTCCGTCATATGTTTTAGCCTCTGAACATAAAATGTTCGTTTTATTGTTCGAATGAGTTCAACTAATTTTGAGAGAGCATTAAAAAATATTCACAATGGCACTAATTTTATAGCTCGAGTTTCTTGTGGATATCAATAAAAAATTTATAGTCCAATTCAAAATTTATTTAGATTAAAGTACCCATCACAGTGTAGAATTATGAAAAAAAAAATTTTTTTTTGTCTTATCTTAAAGTACATACAGTTATGGATGTTCTCTCATAATTTCAAATTGAAATTCGAATTATTCCGGTCGCTGCGACCACGGATCAATGGATTCAGTCTAAATACAAAATTCTGTGCATCGATTGGCGCCTTTTGGCGGGAGGCTATACCACTTTACTTTCAGTCTTTCCACAACCAGTGAACGTATAAGATCAATTGTTATCATCACAGGGTCACATTGTTGTTGAAACAATGCTTTGAAACTATTTCGAGACAAACTTTAAACGTGTTTGTCTCGAAATGGTCTTTTTAAAAACGGTAGTCACTCTCAGAGGGAAAGTCTCCATGCTATAAGTTTGAAAGGGTAAAGCAAGAAAAGGACAGGGGTATGGCCCCCATAGCTGACATTTTTCCCTAAATTTTAAAAGTTCAAAATAATTGCATAAAAATATATATTTTATTTTTAGTATGGTTATAGTATACTTACACCTTTCAACAAAATATAGAATACTGCTTACCTTAGGTACCTACAGCACACCAAATTTCATCAAAATCGAAACGGTGCTTTTTGAGTAACAAATAATTTATTAAGTATATGGTACGTATTAATCGTAGAAAAGAGTGCTTAAAAATAACTAAACTAATTAATAATAAAAGAGTGCTTATAAATTGTTGGTATATGGGTACCTATACCAACAATTTTACAATACATCTACCTATACATCTATTTTAGGCCGTTCAAGTCACCAAGGCCGTGGGAAACCATTTTAACGTCACTTTCATCTTTCATAGAGATCTCAACAGTACTTAAGTAAAACCGTCAAATTTCTTCAGCTTTTGAGCTTGCGCCCTATTTGGTGTAACTGACGAATAACATGACCACACGTCCATTTAAATTTAATATTCTGAAATTTTGTACAAAATCAGTTCCTTATGTTCTTCGCTTCGCTCGCTCCACGACTGTAAAGTATTATTCATATTTTCATATTTTCAAGTCATATTCATATTTTTATAGCATATCTAAGTTTTATATGTATGGAATTTGCTGAAAGCAGTAGAAGTGCGAATTGATAACAACTGGACAATCCAGTTGTTTATTTCTTTATAGGATACAAATAGTATTTTGCACAGTAGATAAGTAATTTCATAGTAGTCATGGATAAAATTATTATTGGTGGTATCAATAGAAATACTTATTGTGGGGCGTTGGTTGAAAAGTCGCTGGGTCTTGTTTTGTTGAAAATGGTTTCCCACAAATTCACCAAAACTTCGATAGCTAAAATTGTTTTTGATTAACGAAGGGCCACCCCTTTGTGGGGAATAAAACACAATATTGATGTATATTAAACATTGACGTATAATTAATAGGTTTATTCTTGAATTATAACAAAATAGAAAATGCTTCATAAGTAGGTAATGATTAAGCACAGATAACGACGGTTAAACATACAACATGTCTTGTTGGTGGTCTTTACCCATTTGACTATTTTGATAGGTTCGCAATAACATCACACCACGGGAACAATCCGGTCTCTTCGCGTGGCATAGCAGACGTAGCGCTTGGTGGCTAGCTGCGTGAATGTGTACATGTAGACAGGTGATGGCACTCGATGTACATACAATTGAATTAGAAAACAAATATATTCTTGATTGCAAATACCGAGCCCCAACACTTATTAATACTTACAAAAATTCCAAAATTATTTTTCTCCAAATGCTTAGCAACAAATTAATTTGCATAATTTTTTTATAAATTTTTCCATAGATATCTATGTATACAGTAATAAAAAATTGATATTTTGCGGTTTTTCGTAAATTTCGACGGTTAGGCTAAAAATTTTGCGATAAAAACTATCCTATATTTTAAGTTGGACCAAATTACAGATAGTTACCAAATTTGAACAAAATCGGTTCAGTAGTTTCGGAGTTTATCCTCGCCAAATATTGTGAAATGAGATTTTTATATATATAGAGAAGAGAAGTAGGCGAATAGTAATTTTAAAAAATTTTAAAAAAAAGTGAACTTACTTTTATAACAAATGAAATACATAATACATATTAAGTAATTTAAAAATGTTATTAAAGTCACTGTTTATTTATAAATTAGGAATTTTGGATTTTTATTATTTATAAAATAGAAATTTTGGATTTTTTTGGAAAGAAAAAATATCTTCATAAAGGCCTTCCAGTTTACTATTTAAGTTCCTTTTTTAATATTTAAAAATAAAACACAAAGGCAATTGGCGGATAAGCATGGGTAGGAATGCCCTCGTACGAATTGTGTTGGCTTTTTCCCTGCTAACTGCTATCGGCACAAAATTGAAATTTACCGAGATTCAGCCCTTAAAAACTTAAAACCTTTTTTTAAAGCCCCGATCAACCGGACACTCATCATCAGTTTTGAAACCACCAAAATGACAAATCGCGTGTGGACTTTCAATTATATTTCGCTTGTTGACATTTAATACCGAAGACGAAAGGAAAAATTCGACTTCCGTGATGGGGCTCCGCTGCTCACGGCGTCTTTATTTTATTACTGTTGCACTGCCTCGTGGGTTCTGTAATTTGTTAAATTGAATAATTTTAATTGCATAACCTTCGAGCGGCTTTGTCATTAATTATTCAATTGCATATTTAAATTGTTAATTTCTCATACAGGTTTCTGTTTCTATTTCTGTTTCTAATTCTATTTCTCTACTTTGATGGTAAATTCCTTATTAACACGGGTGTGTTGGACAATGATTTGCACAAAATGAGTTTTCATTGGACTTTTGGATGGAATTCACCTTACCTGATTCTACACCAAAGGCACCTGTGGCCGCGCTACGATTCGATTCATCTGCAATTCTACCCGGGCTCGTTCCTGGACTATTTTATGGAATTGTGTCGCTCTGAAGTTCATGGATGTTTATTGCTGTGCACGTTTATTTGGTTATGCACCGAATGTTTTCCAGAAATAATCGAGTTAAGTAATTCTAACCTCATTTTCATCACGTGTAGTTTTAACTTAAAATTCGATTATTGCTTGTTGAATTTTGTAGTGCAAATCAATAAGTTGAATTCAGTGATTTTAAGATTAACTTTCGCTTTTACTAATTTTTTTATTCATTTGTATTAACGTAGTTAATATTTTACTTTATGCTTGTAACGGCTTGGATGTATCAATCTGTTTAATTTAATTAATTTTATTGGCAGTAGTCATTTATTACGCTCCTATTTTTTATTTGTATAAATTTATCTTTTCTTATCTCTATCTTTGTGTGAACGACTCCTGTAAACTACCTATTTATTTATTTTTTTTAAAAACGCTAATATTACTTCTATGTTAGTCGGTGAATATTCGTTTAATTATCTTGCCTTTTTGTATACTTTTCTTACGTAATTTACCTTAAATTTACCGACTGGCATACTAGGTTATCTTTGCTTATTTTTGTAATTCGCTTTATCTTTTCCTTTTGTAAAACTTTCGCTTATGTAACTTCGTCTGAAAATTTTCTTCTTCAAAAAACCGACCCCTGAGATAAACTTTGCAACTGATCTGTATAAAGCTAGGCATGTCATCTCGAATGTAAAAAAAAAAATTATTATATATTTTTTATATTCAGTAATACCAAATTGTAAATAAAAAATCTTAAAATATTTGTTAAATAAATTTTGTGAACAAGATTTTATATCTTTTGATTTTGCAATTTCAAAAATTTTATTTTTCAGGTACCTTATTTTAACTTAAAATTTTTAAAATACCGAATATATATATATATATATATATATATATATATATATATATATATATATATATATATATATATATATATATATATATATATAAGTATATATATCAGACATTTTTTTTCTAGAGAATCGTGTTTTACTGTTTTACGGGTCCGAAAACGGATAGTGCCCCTATACTTCAAAGAAAAATTCGACTAATAAAAATATATATAGTACTTAATCAGAAAGGAGCAAAGTTTGACGCTGGTAATCCAAAATGTTTCAAGAATCACCAGTATAATCAAGAGATACGATTAATATATAAATTTGTTAAAACGTACAAGTATATATAAATCCAAAACATATGTCTGTGCCATTTTTGATGGCTTTTATTGTAATATTTCGTAAATAATTCATAACATAATATACAATAACAATTCCAATTTATTTTTTTTTTCATATATGTATGTATTTTCTACTTATATATATTTTTTCTATATGTCTACTTCTGATATGAAACGTATATAATTATTATTATTCTTAGGCAGCCGAGAGATGAAGCACAAAAAAAGAATGACAACAACACAACAAGGAGGATAAATAATAAAAAGAATAAGAGATATTCATCAATATAATGTCAAATCTATCCATTATGTATTATAAACAATGGCTCTGTGATATATATTTTTTGTTCTTCAAGTAAGTAAAAAAAGTATTGTAAAAGAAGCAAAAAACCCAAGTAAATTGTAAAGTATCTTCGTCTTCAAACCACACAATAATAAAAACAAAAAACAATAGCAAACAGAGAATGTAAACAAAAGAATGTTGTATGAGCTGGAGGGATCTGAGGAGAAGGCTCTGAGTTGTTTTACAACTGGTACTTCGTTATAGACATCTATTTATGACATGTGGTGCGGACATTTTGGATTGTACTCTTTAACGTCATTCTAGAATCGTTTTGTAGATATCTGTGTAGTGTAGTGAACGTCAAATTCGTTTCAAAAATATCAGTTAGGAAGAAGTACTCAGAAATAATCTGTTAAAAATTTGCTCTAACCAACGATCTGACCGTTAGTAAAATATTACGTTCTCTTTATCAACTATGATATTCTTCCTGATCGCAGTTAGGTGGAAAGAAAAAAAATGTAATACCAGCTAAAATTATTCCCTTTTATGCAAACTTATTTAAGACTTCACACAGCCATGAAAACTGCATCAAATAACTATCATACTAAAATAACAAACAGAACGGTAAACGGGACACTAGTTGAGGCGGGACCGCGAATAGTAATTATTCTGTTTTTAAGATTTGTGTCTAATACAAAAACCACTGATATCAATTTTTCTAATCAACAAGTTCATTAGCCTACATTATTTATTAATATCGGAAAGTACGTCAAATACCATTATAGTTATTTTCAATACATATGCGTAAAGAGAGGTATTCTAGTAGGCTTAAATTGGGGCACGAGTCTAAGGGACTGACGTATACACAGCGAGATCGAGTGCGTTGTATATCTCCACGAGCCGTCAGCGAGTGGGGGTAAGCGCACGAGATCTCGCTGTGTATGCGTCAGTTTCTTTAGCGAGTGCCCCAGTTTAAGCCTATTGGGTACCTCACTTTACGCATACGTATCGAACATAATTTGTTATAATGACGGCTTCTAAAGTTTAATAGAGAGAAAAAAATTAATTATTTTTAAGCAATTTTAGAAAATAGTAGGATTGATTTTATTTTATAATGTTACCTAGGGTAAAAGACCCCATTGTCGATCGGGGTTATAAGTCCGATCAGTTTTGACATTTATATCTTAATGAAGTTATTTCTGAAAGAAACCTTTGATAAAAAAAATTATTATTAATAGAATGATTATTTTTCAATTTAAATTCACCTCACATTTAATGCCTCCTCACTTAATTTAAGAAATACATATATATATATCGAAAAATTTTTGTTGAATTCGTGAATTTTTAGTATGATGGATGATCATTATTCAAAACACATGAGTTATAAATTGACACATTTTTCACCGAATTTTTAAAGTTATTAGCATAATAAAAGTATACAAATAATTGTTATTAGTCCACTTAAGAGATTAGGATAGCTAAATTAAATTTTATATGCGTTAAATATTATTTGTATGACTGATTCTTCTTGGGATCTGAGTTTTACAGTTAGGTACCGCATTTTGAGAATTATATATTGCATACCTATTTTATAAACATTTTTAATTAATTTTTGGGTTTAAAACACTTAACTAACCGTTTTTATAATTTTACTTTAATATTTTATTTATTTCAGAACGTAAAATCAATTGAAAAATAATTAATATTGAATTAAAACTTCCAAATTGTTATTTATATAGGTATTTTCAAATAAAAACGTCAAACATAATATGTATGATATGTATGTATTACATCTGAAACGACACATACAGATACAATATAAACTAAATTTAACTGTTTAAAAATTCACAATGGTTAACGGCTAAGTCAGATCTTACACAATGTTTTTTTAAAACATCAGCAGAGAGCGAAACGAAATTGTGATTTTAATGGTTTATTTTATCGAATATTTAAACCGTTCTTGGCTTTTGCTTTGACGTTCTATGTTTCACTAGATGTCACTCTATGCTAATACTCTATGACATATAGCCTCACCTAGTAGTGGATAGAGTGTCAAAGTGGCTGGAAGAGAATGGTTCAAATATTCAATAGTAGAAGGTACTTCATGTACATTAATGCGCGATTTTTCATAGGGGTCAGTGTATTGATCTTTCAAAGGAGGTTAATATTTTCTGTCCGCTTTTTCATAGACGTCAACAAATTATAAAACAAAAACATTAATAAATCAAAATTTTTGGGTTATATTTTCTTAAAAACATATCCATTGGATTAAAAAAACTTGGTTTCATACTTATTAAGAAAAAAAAAAAATGGGTGTTTTGTTTATTTCTTAATTTTTTTAAGCTAATTTAATGATACAGCTAAAAATAGTGATCGGTCATCGGGTCTCTTACCCTATATGAAAAAAAATAATTTATTAATTTGTAGATCGTTTTTATTTTTTTATTAATTTGTTGATCATTTCCATGTTTAATTTAAATATGATTATCATTGACAAATGAATATCATTATTTTCTCGCATAGTTTTAGCTACTTTCACGCACAGTTGTACTTTCGCGCACAGTTACTGTCGTTTGTTTTACAATGATATGAAAACTGCTCTTTACGCCCACTACACAACGCTCGAATATTAAACTTTAGAAGCGGGTGTTATGAAAAATATTTTATTAATAATATTCTAGTCTTATAAATAATGGCCTTGCAATATTTATTTATCAATGCAAATGTAACATTCATGAAGCAAAATTAATTCAGGTTTATAGCTAAAACCACTAGCATTTTATGGGTGACTCCTTATCGAAAGGCTGGCTTGTTTTTGCCGTTAAATGCGTCATTCACGTAGCTTCTATTCTAAGATGAACTATAGAGCCTTCAAGCTGCTTGACCGCAGTTTTATTATCACTCAGTTTTATTAAACTTTGGTCTTCTTACCAACCACGACTAATCTTAATGAGAAATATATTCTGTGTATCTACACCGTTACTCTGAAGAGGTGTTCAAGGAGATACAAAAGTTTAAGTTTTCCTAATAATATAGAAATTTGACTTTCAGTCTCATGCAACAACCTGACGCATTTATGGTAGACAGACATATTTAATATTGCGATTATGTTCAGAGTTCCCTAGACATAGTACTATATTTCAAATGTATACTATACACGCATGCCTGAAACTCTGGACACGATTTTTTCCAAAAATTAATCTCCATAAAATTATTGATTTTCTTAAAGGATGAAATGAATTAAAAAAAATTTTAAAATCGATTAATATCCATTCAGTGATAAAATTAGAACTTAATACTTTTCTACATAGCAAATGGTACATTTCAATTAATCAATATCATAATATCGTAATAATATATATTGCACCAGTAATAAATACAATGCCATAAAAGAAAATGGGATCCAATCTTGCTATATGTAACAATCTCTCGTAGATAGTTTTGGTGGTCTAGCTGCAGTGCAATGTAATCAATCACAGAGAAACATTCCGTACATGTCGGTTTTACCGTCTTATATTATTCCATTATATGCAGGTGCAATAATAAAATAGTTATGTTTGTATCTACGATATCGATATTATAACAATGGGTGTTTTCAAATTGCTGAAATTTGGTGAGTGGAGCTCATTCCGATGTAAAACAATAGTATCAAAGTGGGGTCAAATTTTGGGTAAATTTTTGATCCGACCCAATAATTAAGCGGGTGGTGGAAGACAACAAAATAATAAAACTTTTCCAAACCGATTGGAAATAATGTTTCGGTCAATTACCTACAACATATCCAAAATTCAGATACCTAGGATGATTTGGAGGCAGTAGAGGGGAAAAAAGGATTTTGGCTGGATCTAACGCGCCCATAGTCTCCCAGAATTAACTTAGAGGGTTGACATTTGGTACGTTGATAGAATTCGTAACTAGGGTCTGCTTTTTGGAGGTTTTAATATTTTACCCACGCCCCCTACATTTTTAAGCTACAATTCCACGATTTTTTGACGTTTTCGGAGATTGTACCACTCGCACAGGTCACCCAAATAAACCTACAGGGCTGAAGTTTTGTATTCGGATTGAGTTAGTATCAAGGGGGTTTGAAGCTTTCAACTTTTAACCCTTACTCCCACGATTTTTACGCCAATATTTCCTTGATTTTTTTGCTTTTTTTCTAACACTTCTAGAGACTCTCTAAGGAAACCTAGAGGGCTGAAATTTTGTACATGTACTGAGTTAGTATCCAGCTACTGCCTTTTAGGAATTCCACATTACTGTTCCGCCCACTTCTCCCATTTTTACATCGGAATTCAATGGTATTGTTAAATGTGTTTTAAATGCATTATTTTTATTCTTATACAAGTAGGTAGGTAGTAGCATTTTTATAACAAATGCAATACACAAATATTAAGTAATTTAAAAATGTTATTAAAGTCACTGTTTATTTATAAAGTAGGAATTTTGAATTTTTATTATTTATAAAATAGAAATTTTGGATTTTTTTGGAAAGAAAAAATATCTTCATAAAAGCCTTCCAGTTTACTATTTAAGTTCCTTAATATTTAAAAATAAACATAAAGGCAATTGGCGGATAAGCATGGGTAGGAATGCCCTCGTACGAATTTTGTTGGCTTTTTCCTGCTAACTGCTATCAGCACAAAATTGAAATTTACTGAGATTCAGCCCTTAAAAACTTAAAAGCTTTTTTTAAAGCCCCGATCAGCCGGACACTGATCATAAGTTTTGAAACCACCAAAATGACAAATCGCTTGTAGACTTTTAATCACATTTATTTCACATTTATTTAATACCCAAGATGAAGGGAAAAATTCGACTTCCGTGATAGGGCCCCGCTGCTCACGGCCTTTTTTTAATAAAATGAAAACAAACAATACCCTTGTGGCAACATTCTGCATAACATAGCGAATTTCCGATCATAAGAGTTACTTTTCCTCGAAAACCCGCTTACCTAGAATAATAGTGCAAAATCTTTCTTCTGTGATTTTCTTCGCTTTTTACCATAATGTAAATACCCTTGTCACAGCATCTGCATAACATAGCGAATTTCCAAATATTGGACACTGGTGGATCTCATCTAAGATCTGTACCAATTTAATATAGTTTAGCTTTCTAAGAGTAGAAGAATTTTTAAAATCGGCTGGGTAATTAGTTTTGGTATTTTTGGGACCCAAGAACCAGAACGGACTTTGTGCAGCATAGTGGTATCCTTCTAAAATTATTTAGTTCTCTAACAGTGAGAAAATTTTTGGAATCGGTTTGAAAGCTTATTGATGGCGTTTTCGGATCTGCAAGATCCCGGTGTACCTACCTCATTCGTAATAGTGAAAAAATTTTCAAAATCGCTCAGGAAATTTAGCAAAGTAGGGTTAAAATGATGTTTCTGTGGTATCATTTTCGGTGACGTTATTATATTAAAAAATCCATAACTTCTGTAATATTTAACATAAAGCAATAATTTTTTAATTGCTGTGAGCTTTACTTTGTGGAAATTCATTTTAAATAAATGAAACAACTTATTTTGCATAAATTCCACTATATTTATTTTTATGTGTTTCATCAAAATGTTGAGAAAAGTCAGGACTTTACAGGAGAAATAAATTTGGTTAATTATCACTTAATGTTTCTATGTAATGCTTTGTTAGACTCAAATTTTGAGACATTTTTTAATCGATAAACTAAAAATCTTTAAAAGTGATTATTGACAAAAGGCATAGCAATTTTTTTTTTAAATTTACCCTAAAGGCATAGGCATAGTAATTTTTTTTTTAAATTTACCCTAAAGATGTAAACTAAAATAATCTGGAATAAAAATAATGGTTTTTTACCCGCTAATACTTTTCAGACACGTCCGACGTCTGGAAGCTCAAAAAACGAGCTTTTTGGAATAAATTCCCCAAATTCAATATATATATATATATATATATATATATATATATATATATATATATATATATATATATATATATATATATAGCCTTGGACAAAAGTATTAAGCACCCCCATAAAACACGTGTAACTCAAAAATTAATTTAAAAATGACTTATCTGTTTAATAACAGAATGAAAGGCAATACTAAAAGTTAATTTTAAACAATAGATAAAGTATTTCAAGGTACTATAAAACACCTGATCCACAAAACGTGAAATATGAAGTTTTTTGAGAAATAATGTAATTTATTTGTTAGTTTTTTATTAACTTTCGGAATAAGAAGAAGCTGCTGGGTGTTGTTTATTTGTGTAGTAGAGACAGTTTGTAATACGAAATGCCGAAACAATGAGAACTTAACACAGAAACACCGGTAAAAATCCAGATGTAATATGTAGAAGAGAAGACTCAAGTAAAGATTGCTAAATTAGTAAAAGTTTGACGATGTGCAGTGCAATCTACCATTGAAAGGTTCGCGGAGACTGGCTCTCACGCAAGCAAAATGAGAATGGGCAGAAAACGCATTAGTACTGACCGCCACGTTAGAAAACTTATCCGTGGCTCACTTAAGGATCGCAAAGAAACTTCTTTTGAGCTCACTGCAGCTTTATCGGAGGACATTGGGAAACCAATTAGTTCTGGAACTGTAAGAGGAAGACTCACTGAAGCAGGCTTAAAAAGCCGTAAAGCCAGGAAGAAACCTTGGCTCTCCGACAACAACAAGAAAAATCTTTTAGAATGGACTCTAAGACACCAACATTCTTCTGAAGAAGATTGGTCCAAAGTCTTATCGTTATCTCTCAGTGAGATTCTAAAATATAGTTTCTTTTAAAGCTTTTCCATTGGTTTCAGCTCCCACGTTAGCTGGTACCCATATCATCTAGACTCTGTCCTCACTGTACGGTTCTTGTAGAAGTTTTCTGCACTTCCAAATATGTCTCAACTTAAGCTGAAATGTGTCAGTAGCTTTGAGTGCTGCCTGCCTATCACTGGAATTAAAGATATTCTTATATTTAAACAATACTAGTTTTTACTTATTACCCACTGAGTAAAAATTGGCCTTTTTAAAACCTTATATTTTCTACATCTCGCAGAGGCGCCAACTATCCTTGCAATAACCGTGTTTACATTTTATCAAATTTTATACCTTAAATTATTATTAGACGTATACACACGAGATTATAAAATAATCTGTTTAATTAGCTCTCGACAGTTTGTAGGAAAATTAGTTTTAATTTTTATGAAATTCTGAATATTTATCCATATTTGTATAGTATATTTAATAAAATGCCTATTGGCGGTATTATTAATTTCGAACGATTTGTTGTTTTTATAACCAATTTTAATTACCTTATTTTATTACATCACGTATTATTTTGCGGTAATATTCGCCAACAATAACCAGTCCGCTGCTAACATTTTGTTATAACATGAGTGGTTCTAGCGTATAAAATCTATCATGATGTAATATAATAACTAGACTTAATAGCATCTATCTACAGGTACTCACATACCCAGGCAGAATAGATATTATACGAATTTTACAGAGGGTTTTAAGGAAAATATTATTTTCGTAAGTTATATTATTGACTTTACCTAAACTTTTTATCAACAAATGGGTCTATGTTTTTAAAAAACAGAATTTCTAATGAAATATTGCCGAATTGGTATCGAAATATCAAGAGTCAGTATAAGACTACTATAATGTTGAAATATAATGTTACGGTTCGGTATTATGCGAACAAAACTTCTACGCCAGGAATTTAAAGAGTCTCTGGCGACCACTATTTAAAAGAAAAAATTAATTAATTAAAGTCTCCTACCTTATTATACTAGTCTTTGCAAATTATTTTGCTTACATAAGAAGGTTAGATTCCTTCCCTTAGGTTAGATCCCTAGGTTAGGATTCTAGAAAGTTGACCACATTAAGGTCCATATTAGGTATCATATATAAGGATAATTGATCATGTTATAGACATTAAGGGCACATGTGATGTTCAGTGTCAAACCCACTCAACTTATTTCTTATGTTTCAGGTATTTGGATAGTGTAAACGCGAATAATTTTAACAAAGAAAATGCCGGGCATAAATCCAACCCCTCGTCCTCGTCGTGCTTGGCGGTAACTGCTAGCTGGCTAGCAGGCTAACGGGGCTCTGGTTAGTTAATAAATTAAGACAACACAGAAACATTTTAAACACGTTTTCGATTGTTATTGTTTTTTCGTCCCCTTTGTGTTTTTTTTTTCTGCCACTGGAGGTCCATGGGGCCTCCAACGGTGTTGTCGTAATCCCCACTGAACCACTGGGCGGCTCTAGGCCCCCGGGAATACAGTGGGTACGCTGTGATATATTTACTGTGATTTTTCAGCCTGTGATATTTTGTTGTTATTTTATTGTTATTTTTCTATTTTGTTGAATTTTTGTTTAGTTTCCTTCTAATGGAGATTCTTTGAATCTCCATTAGCGTTGTTATAATCCCCATCGCACCACTGGGTGGCTCCAGGCCCCCCACTAGTGCGATGGGTTACTGTGATAATTCTTGTTTCGCTATTTTTTAGATATTCCTTATCTGTGATATTTTGTTATGCCGCTATGTAGGCCTGTTGTTATGGCTCTACAGCGGTATTGTTTTAACTCCGTACTGCGTCACAGTGGCTACCCAGTGACGCAGTAAGTTCTTCTGTGATACCTTGTTGTGATACTGCTCTGTGATATTTATTTCCTTTTTTTTTGAGTTTGTCTAGTCAGGTTCCTCTACCCCGAGGCCTTTTACACCTCGGGGGGAGTTTCATCGTTGGTTTTCAGTTCTTGGTGCCCGGACGTTCTGGCTAGTACTTAGCGTACCGCCACCAAGGACTGTCCTCTCTTTGTGAAACCCTGGGATGGCAGGGCTCATCGGTGAATTTTATTATGTGTATGTTTGTCCATTGTCTAGTGCATTTATGTGTCCCTGTCTTTACGTGTTGTTTTTTATTTATATCGTATTTGGCGGCGCATGCCCTCAGTTGGCGATGCTGCCGGGTGCTGCTGACCGCGCCATCCACCGGCAGCAGTATCCCAATCTTAATCAAAAAAAAAAAAAAAAAACAAAGAAAATGCTTATTTTTATTTAATAACTTTTTTTAAGGATTTAATTAAGGACTTAAATTTGGACTCGGGAAACTATTAATTTCTTTCGAAACATTTTATTTATGTGTACATCTGTGTATCCGTATCGTTTATCAATAGTGAATTTAGTAACGGAAATTTCTGTCACTATATTTCATCATTTAATAAAGTTCATCTCCTTTCTTGAAAAGAGCTTCATGCGTAATGCTTCCGCAACTTGGCATCATATGTAGTATGTAACACTAACAATATCGTCAAACGTATTATAATCATTCAGATGGAAATATACAATGTCTTACAAAATTATTTAGATGGTATGAAAACAAGAGTAATACATTTTTTTTTTTTTTTTTTTGATTCGAGTACCATGAAACTAATACAGTCTCCATATATACAAGCGAAAATTTTGTGAAAAATACATAGTTAAAGCTACATAACGGGTTTTGACCTGTGAGGTATGTATAAGTAAGGTATGACCCCAGGAGTGACCAAGCGAGGCCCCCAATCTCGATTTCTTGAACTCAAAGGTGACGACCACACAATTGTCAAGCGAGTAAATGTTTTCGTCGAAAAGTCGATCACTGCACATTTAATTTTCAAAGGTAAAGTTAATCCAGTCAAACCATTTGAAATGTAGCCCTGAAAAATCTTTTAAATAAACCTAAATCTTATATCTACTTTATCAAATTGTAATAAATATCTTTAATACCAAAATATACATCGTCAATATAAAAGACGCATACAATATGGTTGACGTGAATGAAGGTGTATCGTACCAACTAGTATATTTTATGTGTTTTTATTTGTTGTTTTTCTCTTTTTCCATTTGTTTTGGCTTTTTGTTGTTTTGTAAATTTTGCCGTAATGGAGACTTATTTTTATTTTCTTTTTTAGTTTTAGTATTTTCACAGCTTTTCGTTCTTTTTTCTGCATTTAAAAATATTAAGCGGAAAAAACAAATCACCTGAAGCAATAAAATCTTGTCTGTGTTTGCGTAAACGATGTAAATATTGAACGCAACGGGAACATTTTTTTTCTCCCTCCATTACTACCATTTTGTGAGGACATTTAACTAAATGTGATATTTAACACTTAGAACAATACAGACAAAAAGCTGCTGAGAAAACAAAATGTAAAAACATCTGTAAATATTATTTTTACTTCTTTGTTGTTTTAAAAATAAATCATATTATGTACAACTGAATACAAAAAATAAACCGAGCGCGTGTATTAATTCAGGATTTCGTAGCCAGCTCATTTTTATCTGATCTGGACAGTATGTTTGATCAAAATTTGGTCAAAACTCGTCAAGTTATTTATATTGTACAATTTTCGAATCCGCCGAACCTTGGAAGGCAATTTTAATCTTAAGCCGGGTCTACATTTGACAAAAAACGCGAACGAATGCGAACAAAATTAAACGAATGGCAGCGAACAAACCGTCAGCCGAGTATTGGTTTGTACCAAGTCAGTTTTTAAAAAAATTTTTTCTGATATTGGTTTCGGCTTCCTCAATGCCCAAAACTAACAAAACAACTAGTTGATTTGGTACAAACCAATACTCAGCTGACGAAATGTCGATGTAGTCACGAAAGCGAACAAATACGAACGAACAGTTTCAAACACTGACGAATGTTTTCCATTTCTTGTCAGTACATCAAAAAAAAAGTCGTTCGTGTTGGTTTGTGTTTGTTAGATGTGGACGATTAAAAATTATTCTAACAATAAATATCGAGATAGACTATTCAAAATAAATTCCGTTAGCAATTTAAAATTGATAGATTTGAAATATTATTCCGATGTCTTGGAATGTTTTAGATAATTTTTACAAAATTACCAGAAAAAGAAAACTGAATCTAAAAAACTGATGTATAAATTCCATTATAGTATTTTTATTCGTTTTTCTTAGCATCTAATTTAAACTTGTAGTTACAACAGAAAGGTTTCAAATACAATTGTTCTGTTTCTTAAATATGTGAAACTTGTTTTTACACACACTACAATAAAATTAAAGAATACATAGTTGCAAATTTTTAAATTTTTGGTTTTTGCTTTACTCCTCAAATTTTAAAAATCGTTTTTTACTGTAAAATTCTACAAAACTGATTTAAAACCTTATAATTATAATTCTCGTAAAACATTAATCATAATGATGACATCGTATTTAAGTAACTTCTTCGTCTAAATTGCAATATTAAAAATTAAAAAAAATCGTTACGCATTCCTAAAATCCTTGTTTAGTTTTATTTTATAATTTGAGATAGAGGTTTGTCATACACACACACTGGACAAATATCCTTTGTCTATTTTAGTTAAAAGAAGGATTTTAGTTTAAAAATTGAGTCACAAGTAGATTTACGCTGCCTAAGATAGAGCAATATAGGGTAAAAGCCCCGATTGTGGAACGCGATACAACACTAAAACAGTTTTGATATTTATATCTTGATGAAGTTATTTCTGAAAGAAACCTCTGATAACAAAAATTATTATTAATAGAATGGTTATTTTTCAATTTAAATTCACCTCGCATTTAATGTTTCCTCACTTAATTTAAGAAATATATATATATATATATATATATATATATATATATATATATATATATATATATATATATATATATATATACATATATATATATATATACATATATATATATATATATATATATATATATATATATATATATATATATATATATATATATATATATATATATATATATCGAACAATTCTTGTTGAATTCGTGAATTTTTAATATGATGGATGATCAATATTCAAAACACATGAGTTATAAATTGTAACATTTTTCACCGAATTTTTAGTTATTAGCATAATAAAAGTATACAAATAATTTTTATTAGTCCATTTAAGAGATTAGGATAGCTAAATTATCTTTTTATATGGGTTAAATATTATTTGTACAAGTGTTCTTAAACGCGTTCAAAGTTTTGGGGTTTGTATTCCATTTGGAGGATTATCTATTACATATCTATTTTATAAACATTTTTAAATTATTTTTGGGCCTAAAACACTTAACTAACAGTTTTTATAATTTCACTTTAATATTTTCTTCATTTCAGAACGTAAAATCAATTGAAAAGTAATTAATATTGAATTAAAATTTCGAAATTTTTATTATCAAATAAAAACGTCAAACATATTAGATCTGAAACGACATATAATTTAACTATAATTAAAATAATAGAAGGCCGAAAACAAGTAAAGTTAGAAAGTACACGATGTTTTCTAAAACATCATTAGATCACACTAGATGGCGAAAATCGTATACAGTAAGTACTACGGAACCTATGTATTAATTGTTTAAAGGTACTTCACAGACCGAACACATTGTGGCACTGCAAGCAATTTATCTTTGTGACACACACGGGATTTGTGTCCGCCATTTTGCATAAAATGCTCTTTCAGAAAAAGTGAAAATAAATATTTTTAAAAAAACATATTATAATTGTACTTGAAAACAATAAAATTTTTACTTTTAAGACATATTAAACATGTGAGTATTGTTTATTGACTGACATAAACATTATTTCAATTTTTTTTACCGGGAAAAATGAAGGAAAGTTGATGGAAAATTTTAATTGTCAAATTGTCAAAAAGAAGCATATTTTTGTTTTCAGAAACTCAAATTTATTACTCATCTTACGGGTATATTTTTTAATATTGACATTTGTATGATATCATTAACTTGTTGTAGTATTTATTTATAAAATACTAAATGTCCTAAACAATGTAATTTGACCCCTTTTAAAGTGTGATTATTAATAACAAAATGTAGCTATTTTTCATAAAACATGTGTCCGCGCTTTAACTCTTTAAATACAATAATTTCCAGCCACATTTGTTTCTTTTTTACGGTAAACATCGAAAATATCGTACCGCATAGTCAGGGCCGTAACTAGGTCTTCAGGGGCAGAAAGTACATTCGGGGTCCCTACGTCGCCCCGGACAAAACAAAAAATTTTCTCGTAAATACCGCCCTTAAAATTTCCTAAGAAATTTAAAAATTTGAAATTTCTTGTATTCTCTTGGGGGAGGGGGGGCTTTAGCTGGGGGCCCCGGGTAATGCTCCGGCTGGCCCAGCCTAGTTAGGGACCTGCGCACCCCAAGATATTTTTATATTGTTGTATTCGATTCAATTTTGACATGAATGTATTATTTTTGACAGAATAAAAATGAGTAACACAGCGACAATAAAGAAAAAAAATATTCAATCGCAACCTTGAAAAAAGCATTGGATGTAATAAAAGGAGGAGGAAGCATACGGCAAGCATCTAAAGATTTTGAAATACCATTATCAACATTATATACAAGACATACCGGCATTTATCCTTTAAAAATTAAAAGAAGGCCGAAAACAGTGTCAACTCAACAAGAAGAAGAAAAATCTTGTAAAGTGGATGTTACATTTAGCTACTCGTGGTTACCCTCAGACTAAATCGCAGTTACTCGACAGTGTAGAAATCATATGTAAAAAACTAAAAAAGGAAACTCCATTTGTAAACAACCGACCATCTAGATTATGGTACAATGGTTTCCTTAAACTACACAAAGCATTATTGAGCCTAAGAACTAGTGAAAATCTTACGCGAAGACAAGCTGCTGTCACTGAGGAGGTTTTAAGAAATTGGTTTGACTAGACTGCTAAACATTTAGAGTCGAGAAATCTTTTAAATATTGATGCTTCACGAATATTCAATCTAGATGAAAGTGCTTTTTTTTAGCTCCGAAAAGTGATAAAGTTATTGTAAGAAGAGGACAAAGAGCTATCTACAGTTTGTGTAACGATGACAAGGAATGCTTAACCACCTTAATCACATGTAACGCTAAAGGTCAAATGCCACCAGGACTTATTTTGTTCAAAGGAGCAAAGCTACCAGCCAATATTGCTAAGTTTCTTTCCAACACTTTTGTAGCGGGAAAGAGTAATAACGGATGGATGCCTGGTGAATGCTTTTATAAGTATATTGTAAACGTTTTTTATTCGTGGTGTTTGAAAGAAGCAATTGTGTTTCCTATTATTCTTTATGTAGATGGACACAGTTCACACTTCACGCTCTCACTTATAAGGAAAGGGCAAGAAGTCGAAAATTCAAAAAATCTGAAACTTTGTCAGTATGTAGAGAGTGGCTACCTAATGACATAAAAAATATCAGTTGCTGCTAAAAAACGTTTTTAGGGGGTGAACCATCCCCTCAAAGCTGGAACTCAAAAATTTAAAAATCGATGAAATTTTGTTTATACGTACCTTAAAAAGCCCTAGTAACAAATATAACATTATTTTTGCATTTACACATTTTTAAGGGTTGAAACCACCCCTCAACTGTGTACTTAAAAATTTAAAAATGGAAGATATATTGTTTATATATACTATACAGAGCTCTAATAATAAATATAACATTATTTTTTGCATCGACAAATTTTTTGGTGTTGTAACCACCGCTTCATATGTGTACTTAAAAATTTAAAAATCGATGATATTTTGCTTATATATACTATATAGAGCTCTAGTAATAAATATAACATTATTTTTTGCATCTATAAATTTTTAGGACTTGAAATTTCCCCTTCATATGTGTACTTAAAAATTTATAAATTTATAATATTTTATTTACATATACTATGCAGAGCTTTAGTAAAAAATATAACATAATTTTTTACATCCACAAATTTTCAAACCACCCCTAGAAGTGCGTACCTAAAAATTTAAAAATTGGCAATATTACGTTTACATAGAGACCTAACGATAAATATATTCTTTCACACAGTTCTGGGGAGTGAAACACCTCCTCCAAGTTGTAAACTAAAAATTTCAAAACTGACAAAATTTTGTTTTCATATACAACAAACACAATTAAACAAACAATCTTACAATAAATATAATAATAATGTGTAAAATTAGCAATACAAATAGCTTTTAAATAGTGTACTAGACTACTGTGTATTAGGTACATGTAAACAAAATTTCGTCAATTTTTTTTTCTAATTTCTAATTTGGAAAGGATATTTCACCCCTATAAATGTATGGAAGCAAAAAAAAAAATTATGAATCCATTTTTATGTGATATATTACGTAAATAAAATCTCGGAATTTTTAAGTTTTCAAGTCGACAGCTGAAGCGGTGGTTTCACCCTCTTAAAAATGTGTAGGTATAAAAAATAATATTATATTTATTACTAAAATTCTTAATAGTAGGTATATATAAATACAATTTCGTCAATTTTAAATTTTCTAAGTACACACTTGAAGGGGTGGTTTCACCCCTTAAAAACGTGTGGACGCAAAAAATAATGTTATATTTATTATTAGAATTTCGTATAATGTGTAAAAACTAAATATCATAAATTTATAAATTTTTAAGTACACACATGAAGGGGTGGTTTCAACCCCTGAAGATTTATAGATGCAAAAAATAATGTTATATTTATTACTAGAGCTCTATATAGTATATATAAACAAAATATCATCAATTTTTAAATTTTTAAGTACACAGTTGAGGGGTGGTTTCAACCCTTAAAAATGCGTAAATCCAAAAAATAATGTTATATTTGTTACTAGAACTTTTTAAGGTACTTATAAACAAAATTTCATCGATTTTTAAATTTTAGTGTTCCAACTTTGAGAGGGTGGGTCACCCCTTAAAAATGTTTTTTAGCAGCAACTGATATTTTTTATGTTACTAGGTAGCTATCCTCTATGTACTGACAAAGTTTCAGATTTTTTGAATTTTCGACTTCTTGCCCTTTCCTTGTTAGTGAATTTTGTGCAGAAAAGGAAATTGAATTAATTTGTTTGTATCCTAATGCAACACATTTAATGCAACCCTTAGATGTTGCACTGTTTAGACTTTTAAAAAAGGCATATAAAACGGCTGTAATGGAGTGGCGTCAAGAGCACAATAGGGAATGTTTAAATAAGGAAAATTTTGGTACTGTTGTTACAAAAGCTCTTCGTTCACTTGATTTGGAAAAAAATTTAAATAAAGGTTTTGAAGCCTGTGGGCTTCATCCATTTTTTTGCAGATAGAATTGATTATAGCAGAATCTTGAATCGCACTTTCAAAAAATTAATGAAGAATTAACGGAAAACAAAAGTGACAGCATTGAGAGCCGCATTAAATTTATTATAGAACAAAATATAAAAAGACACACTCACTGTTTTTAATAAATCAATAGCGACTGGTGTATACGATGGTTCTGAAAAAAATAAGGGGTTATTTGAATTTTGGCGGTAAGTTACAAAGAATTCTTTTTCTGTTGAAAATTTTAATTGGGCAGGTACTGAAACGTCATGTATTTTTCCTATCCAAGAGTAATAAAATAATTCAGCTTTTTAAGAGTGAAGAGATTTTCAAAATCAGTTGAGTAGTTAATTTTGGCGCTTTTTCGCATAAGGTGCTTGGCGCATATATCCATTTAAAATAGCTTAGCTTTCTGAAGGTGAAAAAATTTTCAAAATCGATTTGGTAGTTCATTTTTATACACATCTAAAATAGTTTAGCTTTCTAAGAGTAAAATTATTTTCAAAATCGGCTGGGTAATTTATTTTTAGTATATTTGGGACCCAAGACCCCGAACGGACTTTGTACAACATAGTACTATCCATATTAATAGATTTGAGCGTTACTTTATGGTATTCCATATTTGTTTATTATAGTACTATCCACCTAAAATAAGTTAGTTCTCTAGCAACGAGAAAATTTTGAAAATCGGTTCGATAGCTTATTTTTGGTGTTTCCGTATCTGCAAAATCCCGGTGGACCTCATCTATATATATATATATATATATATATATATATATATATATATATATATATATATATATATATATATATATATATATACATATATATATATATATATACATATATATATATATATATATATATATATATATATATATATATATATATATATATATATATATATATATATAGGATATTTTATCTTTCTAACAGTAAAAGTGTTTTTAAAATCCGTTGTATAGTTTTCTATGCCGCATTTGCATCCGTAGGACAGTTGTGCTTATCTAAAATAGTTTACCTCTGCAATAGTGAAAAAATTTTCAAAATCGGCCAGTTATTTTATTTTTGACACATCTGGGTCCCATGGACTCTGTTGCACCCTACATAATGTAATCTATATTTATCTAAAATAGTTTACCTTTCTAACAGCGACAAAATTTTCAAAATCGGTCGGTTAGTTTATTTTTGGTGCTAAAAAAATCCAAGGACTCTAGCCGACCTCATACAACATATAAGCTAAATCCATCTAAAATAGTTTACCTCTGTAATAGTGAAAAAATTTTCAAAATCAGTCGGTTATTGTATTTTTGACACTTTTAGATCCAATGGACCCTAGCGGAACTTACATAAGCTAATCTATATCTATCTAAAATAATTTAGCTCTCTAACAGTGAAAAAATTTCCAAAATCGGTCGGTTAGTTTATTGTTGACACTTTTGGGTCCAATGGACCCTGGCAGACCTTACATTGCGTATTCTATATTTACCTAAAATAGCTTAGCTCTTTGACAATGAAAAAATTTTCAAAATCGGTCGCTTATTTTATTTTTGCCACCTATAGATCCGGTGAACCTTAGCGGACCTTGCATAAGGTAATCTATATCTTTCTAAAATAGTTTAGCTCTCCAACAGTGAAAAAATTTTCAAAATCGGTCGGTTAGTTTATTTTTGACACTTTTGGGTCCCATGGACCCTGGCGGACCTTACATTACGTAATCTATATCTATCTAAAATAGCTTAGATCTTTGACAGTGAAAAAATTTTCAAAACTGGTCGGCTAGTATATTTTTTACAATTATGGGATCAATGAACCCTGGCGGATCATATAACTTACCTATAGCAGTCCGTGAGGGTCTTGCGGACGTCATTTAATAATTTAACTAATTCAAATATTTTAGCTTACTAACGGTGAAAAAATTTTTAAAATCGATTGAGTAGTTAATTTTTGGCATTTTTAGGTCCCCAGTAGCCTAACGGATCTCATATAAGATACCTAAAGTCCATTTAAAATTGTTTAGCCTTCTAACATTAATCATTAATAGTGAAAAAATTTTCAAAATCGATCTAGTTCTTTAAAATTTTTTCCTGGCATATAAACATTATTATTATGTTATTTTCTATAATATTTAATAATATTATATCATGACATTACCTTCATTATCTTGTTCATTTAAAATTTAATAAAAAAAAAACCTTCGTTACATATGCTTAAAATATCTGGTTAATTTTAATTAAAAAAATGAGACAGAGATATGATATTTATAATACATCGATTTTGAATAACTACCATTTCTTTCACTTAAAAAAAATTAAATTTTTCTCTATTTGATAAGGAACTGAGAAAGAAATATAAATTACTTATTACAATGACAAAGAGAGCAAAATAAGGCAAAAGCGAAAAATTACGATTTTCTCGAAAACTACTTAACATAGAAAGAAAATTATAAGAACATTTTCTTCATAATTTTTTTTTCCTTTTCAACGATGTAAAGATCGAACTGTCTTATGATAGGATCGAATGATAAAAAACGGCCAGAAAACCTACTTCTGGGCATCCGACGTGTCTGGCTAACGAACTTGGCCGAGCGAATTCAGAATTTATTTCGCACACAAAATTTCATAAGCATTAGACTTTTAGTGAATATCATTTTCGTATTCTAGGGATCTCAAAACATATTTCTGTCATAGTCTCGGCCACAGATTGCGTCATGAGAACGGCTGTAATAGCTGAATTTCGAGTTTTCGAAATTCGTTAAAAAAGTTTTTTAATCAGAATATTTTTTCTAATACTTTTAAATTTGCCCCATAAAAGTGCGAAATTCTTTTTTGATTTAATTATATAATTGGAGACAAAAAATTCAAAACATCCAAATAGAAAAAAAAAAATTGCCACTCTAACTTCACTTAATAAAATACTTGAGTAGAAACTGTATATTATGTATGTATTTATCCGTTACTTAAACCTCAGTCTACATCCAAAAAAACTATTATATTCGATGGTTTTCGAGAAAGGTGATATAAGTTCAAAAACGGCTTTTCACGTTTTATGTGAAAAGCAAACTTCCAATTATGTATATTTTTATGTGGAAAAATGTCATAAGTGTAACTTGAAACGTGACTAAGAGAGATAGTAAGTGTCGTTTTGGTTCGAGACCGAATCGCATCGACACATATCAAGAAAACTCTCATAAACCAGTTGTGTTTTGGTGCTGGTTGGGTAAGCATCGTTTTCTTTCTAGATAAACGGCATGTCTAAAAAAGTGTCTAATAAAATTAAAAATTCATAGCTTTTTTTTCAGGAAATGTAACATATATAAAAAAAATACTGGTATCAGATACATTTAATTTATCAGGAAAAGTGTCATATTCTTAGTTATGACGCTTTTCATGATCAATATTTTTTTGCAGCCTAATCAAAATTTGCAACCTAATAAAAATTTTAAAGAAAAATGTAACATCTGGGAAAAAAGTAATTTTTGTTTTTTTAAACTGCAAAAAGAAATATATGATACTGGAAGAAAAGTCATTTTCCAATATATTATTTTATAACAATAGCACAAATAAATTAAAAGTTTACAAAATTAATAAAGATGATAAAAAATCCTTAATAATCTGTTCCAGTAATTTTAAAAATAATTTCTTGCAAAATCACGTTTTTTGACTTGTGTCAGTTTTCTGGAAAACCATCAATAAATACTTATATAGATACATCCAAACATGTCGCTATGTGTCTCGCTATTTTAAATAATTACTATATATAATCAGTGTTGTTCGATGTTGGTATCAAACTGAACTATAGTTGAGTATACGTCAAAAGATGGCACTGTATACCATGTACGTTAAATACGTGTTTTTTAGGTGCCTATGCTGATTTTTAAAGAGTGTTGATATATTCTGCTCGTTTTTTTATACGTGCCAACTGTTTACAAAAGAAAACATTAATAAATCAAAATTTTTGGGTTATATTTTCTTAAAAACATATTCATTGGATTAAAAAAACTTGGTTTCATGCTTTTTAAGAACAAAAAAACGGATGTTTAATTCATTTATTAATTTTTATAAGTTACTTTAATGACACACCTAAAAATAGTGTTCCGCAATGGGGGCTTTTACCCTACCATATTTTTAAACAAAAATAAAAAAATTAACATAATTTTTAATTTTCCGGGGTTATAATCCTGAAACGGACAGTAGCTAGCATATTGAAGCTATTACAGATTAAATATAAGGCTATTTAATTTACAAATTATTTTTACAATGAAATAAATATACATAAGGTAGTCCCATATATTTATGTCTGATACGGAATGTCCAATTTTTCAAAGTATGATAAAGAAAATAATAAAAGTAGACCCTGAAATGATAACTTTTATTTTAAATTGCAAAACAGAAAAATTGGCATGTCTACAGTTTTATCTTTATTGATTTTAAAAACGCCATATCCGAACATTTATATTCCGGCAAATTAACATATTATTTATAAGTGAATATAGAAATTCTCCTGTTTCCTTTTTATATTTAGTTTATTTTGTCAAACAAGTAGAAGAAGCAACAAAAGATAAAAATACAATTTTCTCAACAGCTGTAAAAAAAAATCCATTCAGTTCTTGTCCACCACGCCGTTTAAGAAGACAGTGGCGAAGCGTGTAATGATGAAAAAGAAAACTTACTAAAACATACGATGTATGATAAAAGTTATTAGTAGAACAATAGCAGTTTTGTTAAGACGAATAAGAATATAACAAATAATTCAGAATAGAATAGAAAAGGTATTAAGAAAAATAGGTATGGATGAGACACAAATCAATTCAATATACACTGTCGACGAAAAGTTTCCGGGCTAAACTTACTATAAGTCATGTTTGATGCAATATAAGAAATCTAAATGTAAAATAATAATTTGACGTAGAATACTGTGATGATCAAAATTATTATTGATTCGATGAAAGAATATTTTTAAGTGTCCGATATCTAGTTCTATTGATTTATCTTTAGATTGAACTTATTTAATACGATTAAAAGCATATACGGTATACGGGTCAGTGTTATATAGAGCTTGGTATCTTTTATCGAAATAACCGTATATGGGTACAACTACCCAAAAAAAATTCAATTGTGAAACTTGTATCCTTCTATTTTTACAAATTTCCAAATGTCGACTTTTTTCCAGATTTCGGAACTTTGAGAACCTGTATCCCTGACGAGGTTGGTGATAAAAATCTTGAATTTACACAACTTGCAGTGTTTTTGAACTAAGTTTAAGTATTACAATACAAATTCAACTTGTACAAAACCCCTCGATTGTTACCATTGCCGCAATGGTATGAACCTGAAAGTAGAGTTTGAACAATTATAAAAATGCTGTAGCACGTCAATAACTCCATATAAAACGTTCTAGTTGACAAAACAATGTAGCACTTGGGCGTTTTAACATATATTATGACCAAGAACATGTTAATTAAGGTTAGAATTTTCATTAGTTTGCTGAATAGTACAGTAACTGAAACATTTGGCTACAAATTTTTTCGGATGGGATGGATTGGCTTGAAATTTGAACTGTAGCTAGAGAGTAGCCCAAGAAACAAAAGTTATATAATTCCGATGTGTGCTTTCACCCTAGGGGTGGAAGCCACCCCTTCTGGGGGTTGGAAATTTTTTTTATGAAAAATAACCTAACCGTTCGAGAGAGGGAAAATTCTAAGTAAAAAATGTTCTATAAGAATTTTTTGCACAATCAATACTTTTTAAGATATTGGCGCCTAAATGTGGTCGTTTTTAGCCCAAAAAATGCATGTTTTTGAGGGATATTTTGCAAATATCTCAAAAGCTACAAGTTTTACACAAAAAATGAATATGAGCAAAAATAAAGATAATTAAGTAGCAAAGAGATTGCATTCTTTTTTATTTTTGTAGGTAGAACAGAATCCGAGTTATGACTCCTTGAATTAAAATCGATTTTGACGATAGCTAAAATCGGAACTTTCAATGCCATTTGGCGGAAAAATGAAATGTTTTTCTAAAAAAACTCATATTACACTTTTTAAAGTACTTGAATAGACCTTTATTTTGAGCTCTGGTAAAATCCATTAGTATAAAAACTAACGGAGTTACATTCAAAGCAAAATGCTTGTCTTGATTTTTGAGAAAAAAAAATTGGTATCAAAATTAATTACTTGACGCAAACATTGAAACTAAGCGTAATCCGTCGCCAGTTTACTTTATTCATACATAAACAATAGATTCTGGGAGTTTGAACGGATTTACAAGCTTAAATTCGAAAATATGATTGATTTACTCTTAAAAAAAAATTTAATTTTTAAAAAAATCATACTTTTTTCAAAATATTTAAAAAACTAACAAATTTATGAAAAAAAATTATAGAATGAAAATTGTAGATTTTTTCTTGCTGAAAAATTTACTTTTTTGTTCATTTTTGTACATCCAAGTTTGACTGAGTTATGATCGTTAGAAGCTCAAAACAGAACGCGAAGACTACCTTTCCTAAGCCCTTTAAACCTACAAATCTAAAAATTGAAGGACTCAAAAAAATTGTAAATCATAAGACTTATAGTGCTTAAAATTCCCTACAAAATGGTTTTTTAAGCGAATTGATAACTTAAAAGTTAAAAAAATTATAGTAAGAAAACTAGTTGCATTTTTCGGTAAAATTTTTGGAGCAGGTAAATTACCATCATCTTTGTGTATTTTTTATATTTTAATTTAGTTAAAAATCTTAAAAAATAAATTCAATAAAATGAAAAAGAAAATTAATTGTATCAACACGTAATGTATAATTCACATGCTATTTTTCCATCCATATAATTTTTATGCTATTTTTTCATAAGGGGTAGGATTTTTTATAAGGGGTAGTTCTTCTATCAGGGTTTTTGGGAGATTAAAAAGTTGCAATATAATCACTAATTTGAAAATTTTTAAACAGTTACAATTCATCATATGTATACCAGTGTACAATATCTCAAGCCGTTAATAATCGTTTTTTTCTTTATTTTATTATACGGGTGGTTTATTTTTTAACGGTTGCAGCTTTTTAATGAGTGATAAGTTTTCTAATGAATAATAAAAGAGATATTGTGAATGCATCAAAAGGTTATTTTAAGCTGCTAAAACATTGTTTCCTAATTTTTCGGAAACAAAGGGGTAATTTTTAAAGATTTTTTGGGTAGAAAAGTAACTGAATTTCATAAATTATATTAAAAAACTTGAAAGGAATTTTACCCAATATATTTGAACATAAACTGAATCTTTAAAATACGTAAATCTGGACCTTTCGTATTTTTTTCATACAAGGGTATTTATCAAAAACCACACATCGAGACAATATAACTTTTGAAGCGTAGGGTCAGATGAGCTGGTGTACAAATTTTCAGGAAAATCCATTCAGTCCGAAAAAATTGGGTGCTTTTACATTATTTTGTCTTTGTACTGTACTAGAAAACTGTTAATATTTTTTCAGTGTTAATTATATATATATATATATATATATATATATATATATATATATATATATATATATATATATATATATATATATAGAAACGAAATAATATGTAGAAAAAAGTAAATCGGCAGAAAAAAGTGAAATGAGGTGAAGAGTTGATTTTTATCGAAAGTCATCATCACACGAACAAGAAAAAGAAAATTGCTTATAAAAGACATACGTGTACTTAATGTTGTATTGCTTTAACAAAATGACACATACTACGTGTCATTTTTTTTTTGTCGTACAATGCAATTATTGGTGACATTGAACTAATTAAATCGTTGCCATTTTTTCATTTTGTTTATTCTGTATAGTATAAAAAAGAAATTATCGGCACGTTTATTGAACGATTACCAAGGTTTTATAATAAAATTTAACTAATTAATATTTAGGTTATAGTCTCGATAAAAATTATTGAGTTCTAGGATAATTTCATATCATATAAGGACGTTTTTGAAATTTATTTTTAAATCATTATTGATGTGTTATAAAAGGGATGGATCATTAAAGCTGAACTAATTGTAAGATACGTTCTAACTCCTCTCAGAATTGAGTAATCCGCGATGTAAGAGCTAATTCGACTTGGCTCTAATTATTTATTATTTAGTATTTATTTAACTAATAAAAAGCCGGCTTGAGAATGTTGGAATTTTCATCGCTGGAAATCCTTAATTTTAGAATAAAATATTTGGATGGGAAATATGCATAATGACCAGACCAGTGGTAGTTAGTCAATTTACTAAATTTGCCTTATTGCATTGTATAAAATTAATTAAATATTCAAGCAGAATGCAATGTGTGAAAACCGTTATTTAAACATTTTCCACTTATATGCATTGCAACTAATCAAAATATTAAATATTCTCTACTTGCTTTGCTTGCTAATTTTGCAAAATTGGTAATATACTGAATATATAAATTCCGCTTGCTACATATAAAAACGTTTCATTTAGTGAAATAATTTAAACGTACACCGTAACCGTAATACAGGCTGCTACTACGGCTACATCGTTTCATTATTGATATTGTCGCATTGTTTCCTCCAATCCTTCTCTCCTATCCTTGTGCTAACAGTGGTTGTGGGGGAGAGGGAAGCTCACTTGGAAGACTGTGTAAAACTTACACTAAACTATTTCAATAAATCGTTTAATAAACATTCCAGAATACAATTATTCGTTTGAACGGTCCAGTCAATTCAACAGTCGCCATTCATAGGTCACATGGATCAGGACCTTTGTCTCTTCAATGTATTTACACACATTCATATATTATAATAAATAGTACAATAAGCTTTGTAATATAGTGAAGCCAGAACTTGATTAAGCGAACAAGTATAAATACCATTTTCATAGTACTGGAGTTGTGAATATTCAAAGTATATTACTGTTATGAAATTGGCTGACACTTAAACGCCCGTTGGTGTATTTTATTGGTTAATGGACCGTATTCGCCTTATTAACACACAACCGCCCTCTGTTTATGTGTTACTGTTGAGCACATAGTATATCACAAGATTGTTCATACCTGATTGTACAAGTAATACAACTTCTAAGTATAATTATGTGAATGAATGTGTGCTTCTTATTAATAATGTCTTTGGAATTTATAGAGTAGGTACTTTAAGCAATAATAATGTGTAGTGATGTACAAGAGTACCTACAGTTAGGAGGAAGCACTTATATTTATATCACACATCCTCTAAAAACCCAGGGACGTATACAGCCGAGCGTTTTGAAAGACGGGGGGGGGGGTATCACGCGTAAACAAAATTAACAAAAAAGTTTGAGTTTTTTCCTCTTAAATAAAGTTGACAAGCAAAAAAACAGATGATCATCACTTAATTTCTTTAGACCAACAAGTTTCTTGGCGGGAGAAATGGAAATGGAAAATTTCATTTCTACGTTATTCTAAATGTCTTAAACTATTTTCCATCAAGAATAATTTCTTGAACTACCAAAGTAGTACGACTATTCGACACAGTCATTTGTCGAATTTAATTTTCATCCCCTTTTTGCAAAATTAACCCCTCAATTCAAACCCCCAGCCACCCCTGTTGGCACAATTTGAGCGAATTGCATACCAATAGATAAGTCTTTAAAAAAGAGCAATACTGCCAATTTAAACTTTTGC
This sequence comes from Brachynemurus nebulosus, assembly GCA_035578155.1. Classification (NCBI taxonomy): domain Eukaryota; kingdom Metazoa; phylum Arthropoda; class Insecta; order Neuroptera; family Myrmeleontidae; genus Brachynemurus; species Brachynemurus nebulosus. The sequence goes on along the minus strand of JAPWDM010000020.1, from coordinate 3,713,498 downwards.
TCTATCTCTTACTGTTTTCGAGATATTTAAAAAATTATTGTCGTTATTTTTTAGTATTATACAATATATCTAAGTTTCATCAAAATCGATAGGTCCGGCCTCGGGCCCTTTACTCGTTAGAACAATCTTTTAAAAGCTAGTCTTATGTAGTTTTTTAGGCTCTTTTCGATGGTGTAGTAATAAATTTAAAAAAATTTGGGTTCTAGACAATTTTTGCAAAAAAACACTAAAAATGGCGAAAAATGGCCAAAATTTTGGCTTCCAAAAATCGGACGTATCTGGCTAACGAACTCGTCAAAGCTATTGGGATTTTTGACCTACGCACCAAATTTCGTAAAGATTGGAGGCTTCGTTCGAGAGTTATCGCGCAGACACATATATACATTGTTACCACTTGGGGGAAGTGCACACTTGACGCTTGCACGACTAGCTAGGTAGAGCTAGGGGGTATAGGTATATCCTCGAACAGAAAAAAATTACTTACAGCTACTTATCGCTAATTAACTTAGAAAACTATCCTAAGTAGGGCACCACAATATTTTTATCCGAAAAAAATATTGAAAAAGTTGCTGGTTGTTACCCTCTACCAGTACCCCCTGTAGATAATACTTCAGCTGAAAAGTAAAAAAAAAACAAGAACAATTGACTATTGAAAGGCATAAATTATTATTAGCAGAAAGTGTTTCGTACTACGATTGCAAAATTTATTGAATGTACAAATAAAATTCTTTGGGGTGATCCATGATTTACAGATAAGGTGAGTTGTGTATTTAAAATGTATTATAATATTTGTAATTAATTACTGTTTATTGTAGAACATTCAATTACTTGATCCGAAATCAACGGAGAAATCGAAAATATATGCTACCTAACTGACGATGGCGTCAATGCCCAAACCGAATCTGTCACAAAAAATATCAAAACACCCAGATGCACTTTTCAAGTAATTTAATGTGATATTAAAAATTTACGATTTATTAACTTCTTTTATACTTTAATATACTTTTTTATTAAACTTTCAGGTACTATAGAGCCCGGCTGTGAAAATATTTCAATAAAATTCTAGTACTAACACATCTAAACTAGTTAAAATTAGATAAACTGAAGAAGACGTATTCCGTACAGGTAAGCGACTATAATTGTCATTGCAAAACTTATGTTTATTAAAAATTTTTTTCCAGAAACGCTCGTCCAGTCTTACTGAGTTAAAATCTACAAAATTTATAGCAAAAAAACGTAAATATAACCAACAAGTCCTGAATTAAATAGTTTAGTTACTAAGGTTTCATCAGTTTTTAGACGTACGCACAACAAAATTTTACTTGCGCTCACTAAGCGTCTATTGTCCAATTCACACGCGATGTTTCAGTTCGACGGAAACCACAAAAATGATGCGACACCAGTCACCAGACAAATTCAACGGCAATTAAACGGCACCAGCCAAAACTAGATTAACTTCCACACGACTTTTCCCGCACGAGCCAAAATACATTAACACGTGGAAACCAATCTTACATAACTTCCGCCAATTCGAACACCACTCAGCAGACTGTGGATGCTTCTGTACCACATATCCCACATTTGGGGCAATTTACTTCGTACCATACTATTTAAAAAGAACTTGTACCATCTTAAAATACGCGAGCTGAACCAGTACAATGTGCTTGGTACCAGATATCTCAAGAATGGTTGACAGCGATTCCCACATGGCGTATCCTCTTCACATGTTTTAGAGAGTGTGGTCCCACTAGGGAACACGTCCCGCTCGCTTGAGCTCCAAGAGCCGAAAGAGAGTGCATTCCTTCCTTACTTCACCAATCTCATTTTCGAAGATCTTTCTATTGCATTCGATGCTTCCGCACATGCTCACATCAAGGTGACCATAATTGCCTCCAATACTGCCAAACTCAACTCTAATGCAACTTGGATTGTTTACATTGAAACGTCAAAGTTGTAACCTAACCGACACTTTTAGGTTTTTAGGTCAAAATCCCTTCACTCAGTTTATGTAAATTGCACTATGCTGGTATTATATTTAAATTTTCTCTCCTTTTTTTATAAAATTTACAATAGTTTAATACAAATTTTTTCCTTTTTAGGATCAACGGTGCACGAAACAGTTTCAATGGAAACAGTCAATATCCATATTACACAATACAAAGTTGAATTGTAACAATGATTGAAAAATAAACTATTTTTTCTAAAATTGATGTTCTTGTCAATCAGCCTGTCTGTATTCTTAGCAAGATTGAGTGATAAAAGTATCAGAAAAAAATTGTAACAACATACATATATATATAAATCTTACATAACTTATATATATATAAGTTATATATATATATATATATATATATATATATATATATATATATATATATATATATATATATATATATATATATATATGTATATATATATATAAGTTATATATATATATATATATATATATATATATATATATATATATATATATATATATATATATATATATATATATATAGCTTCCTTAATTTTATCAAAGATTTCCAGTCTAGACGTTGATGTTGGTCGATCTTCCCTCGGCAAGTCTCTTCCATCTTTGTAAATATGAAGCTACTTCCCTACCGTTCTCTTACTAAGTGCATTATACTCTACATATTTCAATAGAAACTTTACCAAGGAGGTAAGTCCAAAAACGTTCCAAAAAATGTATCGTTTATAATTAATTTTGTCAATTATGTTAAAGATTACCCATTTTTATGAAATTATGCCCTAAAACAGTATTGTAAAAGTAATATCACAAAGACATGAATAACTACTGCCAGCAAATTGAAAAATTTCACTTGTTGTAGTGTCGTTCATGTAGTATCTCTCATGTCGTATCTGCTAGGTGTGCAGCCTATTGTATATATCTATTTATAGTTATATCATTAAAGGGTTATACTTTTGGTTTCTATAAAATTACAATTACAAAAACTGTGGTTAAAAAAACTTTAGAAGTTTAGAGATAATATTTAGAAATATTCGTCTTAATTCCATTTTTCTAAATATGATTTTTAATGGCTTTACTATCCTAGCAAACTACACATAAGATTATATCGGATTGAACATTATAATGCCAAGTAAATCAGTTTTCATAATAAATTCCGTATCGAGTCCATATTGAAATACAAAATGGTGGAAAATCACAAAATGATAAACGAGCATATTTTATGGTAATAATATCATTATAATATTTGATGTATGATATAATTTATAACATTAATTAAATATAATCAGGTACCTCTGTGTATGCCAACAAACTATCTAGGTACCTATATAGGTAAATTTCAGTTACAGGTTAGCAAAGGCACTAGTGGTACAGATATAATACCTCATTATATATTCATCGTATGTAACATGTGATAAAATTATGACACACATCTATACGTAGAATACGTATCCTGTACCATCAACACCCCTAACTTTACCTATAGACCATAACTATACCGCACCCAGGCCCTATGAGCCCGGAATCATTTGTAAGGGGCCCAGTAAACATTTTTTTCTTTGCTCATAGACGATATTGTAGAAAAAATACGTCATTTTTTGTTTCGACCATAATCGTACTTTGTGTTAAATATAAAAATTTTATAGCTTACAATGTTTGCAAATTTTTTTAATTACCGTCAGTTGGGGCGAATGTAGACGATTTTTTCAGTTTTTTGGCAATAAATTGCTTAGAGTTTATCTAAAAAATTCTAAAAAAATAATTTAAATGCTTTAATATCACAAGCATATGGAGCAGTATTAAAAATATCAAAATTGGTACTGCAACATTTTTTTTTTTTTTTTTTTTTGGTTATATAGTGTCTAGATTCGCCCCTATGTGTGGGGCGAATCGAGACAGTGTTTTATTTGCAATATAAATCACATTCAGTCATGCATATGGATAAAATCGGACATAAAAAGATAAAAATAGCTGCATTTCCAATCTGAAAATTCGCTAAACTAAATAACTGCATCAGCGAATGACTTTTGATGGGTGGAATAAAACATTTTGGATTTAAATGAATTTTATTCCGATTTGCCTTTGAATCTATCATGCAAGGTCGATTTGGGAACATGGAAATATTCAGCAGCTTGTCTGAGCGATGTTCTTTTATTTTTAGTATCGGAAAGCAGGGGCGCAACAACTACATATCTACAGGGGGTCCAACAAAAATTTAAATTATCAAATTTTTTGATAACGTAGTTCTCCGATAACAAAAGGAAATGTTGTAATAAAATGTCGTCTCCGAAAATTTGATCTTCAAATAAAAAATATTAGTAAACCACTAAAAATTTTACTTTTTAATATAAATAAAATAAATTGAAGGAAAATTTCCAGGTAATTTTAGGAGGTCCGGACCCCTTGGACCTCCCCGTTTGTTGCACCTCTGTCGAAAAGAGCCCATTCTATGTTATCTAGACTACAGTTTATGTAGTTTATACCCACTTTCTTTTTATACTGACGCAACCTGGTGTATGAATTCGCCTCACCTATAGACAATTTTTTGTTAATCAATTTATAAAAAAAAAATTAAGCACAATACAGCTTTCATTTTTGGTACATATATTGTCAAAAAAACGCCAAACATTTTGTTGCCAGTCCCCACTTCATATATATACCTGTTTTTTTTTTTTTTTTTTTTTTTTTTGTACACCAGTTTCTTTACAATATTTCAAAACGCGCGTTATTTTTAAAAATTATAAACAATGCGCCTGTAAGATAACAAAATACAAAAATGTCACATTCACCGCTTTTCTTTGATGACTTACTCATAACTGACAAAATTCAGTAGCATAAATTGATCTATGACCTTGTACGGTCAAAATACTGACGAAGAAATATCGAGAGACAGCTCTGTCTAGATTCGCCCCTACTGTCTCGGTTCGCCCCAATTGATGGTACTGAGCTATTTCCAACAAACTATTAGTGTTCTATAATTTTTTCTAATATCAGCAGCCGCCATTTGTTTATAATTCAGTGTTTTTCAACCTTTTTCATGGCGCGACCCCCCTAGTATGGAAAAATATTTGGCGACCCCCTAAAATAGAAAAATATTTCGCAATCCGTACCCTCTGCTATTTCTAACTTTTATTTTATTTTATGTTATAAATATCGAATCTGCTTATCATATTTTCAGTTAGATGTCAATTAAATATATACGTAACCAAGAATTTAAACAGGCATTTTTTTATATTGACATCGAAGTTGACGACTTATGGTAGCATCTGAACGCACGTGTGAGCGAGATATAGCGCGATGTGATGAGCGCTGTGTGGAGCATCAGGAGAGTAAAGGATGGCACTTTTGAATTCTTTGAATTGTGAATTCGCTTTGAATTATGTTTAAATTTATTGAATTGACTTGTTTGTTTAGTAGTTGCTCACTATCTTTTATTGTTTAATACCCAAAATTCTTTGCTCATGGTAATTATTGAAAATGGATGAATTTCTGGAAAGACATGTACAAGCGTCAACTTCAAGTTCCAATGAGACTAATGAAACAAAAGCAAAGAAAAAGCGTCTACATGACGACAATTATTTAAAACCCGGATTTACTGTTATTGAAAATAAGCCACAGTTATTTGTTTTGAAATTTTATCAAGCAAAAGTATGAAACCGTCCTTTAATTAACCTTTTCTTTATTAAATATTATATATTTAATTAGAGTGGTTTTATTGTTAAAGTAACTGCGACCCCCTTAAAAAGGCTTCGCGACCCCCCAGGGGGTCGCGACCCACAGGTTAAAAAACACTGGTTTATATTATTATTAGCTTTATTCATCGTTATATGTGGTTCATTCCAATGTTCAAACTTTAGTGGGTATTTCAGAAAAATTATAAAACAATAGTGAAGATAAACAATTTTATCATATGAAAAATTACATAATCTCACACGTCTTTAGAAATAAGTTCAATTTTTCTATATTCGCTCGTCATCTAATAATTTATTTAATTCGGGATTACTGTAGCTTAGGTCAAGTTATATATGTAATAAATGATCTTTTAAGTATAACTAAATTAATTTGATCAGTTTATTCAAAGTAGAATTCAAAATTTTTGTAAATTTAGGTGGTTTAACGGTACTAGCACGAATCCAGTTCATCCAGATTGATGAAATATGTACTGGACATATTCTAGTTCTTTTTTTGTTTGCATAAAAATATTTTGTAAATAAATTTATTCCAAATATGGGTATATTGCGTGTCCGAAAATTGAAGATTTTTGTTGCAAGGTCACCTTAGAACATATCTTTGTTCATTTTAATACATAATATAGTAACTTACTATTAGTAAGAGGTCTCTTACTATTAGTAAGAGACTCTTTACTCTTTTGGCCCCTTTTAAAACTACCGTGAGTTGACGTACAAGCAACATGTATATATATTTATTTTACTAATTTAATTAGGAAATAACCATATATAAATTCAAATTAGAAAAAAATTACTTCATTATTTACTCTGGCTGGTTTTGCAATTGGTTGTGTTAGTAAACAGTATATTTTTAAAATATAATTATTGTTTAGATATTAGTAAACAAGAGAACAAAGTATAGGATTTGTGAACCTGCATTATAAGGTCTGCTCGTTTACGCAGTGAACATTCCCAGCGCCGGCACTATTTAAAACAGTTGACGCAACACTGCACCACGTCAATAATTCCGTATAAATGTAACTTTTTCCATCAGAAGTTGTAACAAGTCTATTCTGTATAAAAATATACACAATTTGAAAATTTTTCTAAAGAAACTATTTCTGCCGATGAAACTGCCTTTAGCCAAGAGAATCTGTGAGTACTCCGAGCTTGTGATATAAGATGATGATTTATACAATATTTTAAAATTTCGATTTCTTATATTTCTTAATAATTGTTCCAACTAAAATTACCTGAAATTACTTCGCCTTAGCTTATTTTCTAAAATTATAGGTGCCGGAACGCATGACCACATATTTTGCACCCTTCTCAAACACACAGCCACACTTAAAGTCAAAAGCACAAATTTTCGAAAATTTGTGATAAAACAGGTTTATAAAATGAATAAATAAATTTTCATTAAAAGTACCTACTGATTAAAAATTCCTGGCAAGTCGAAATTATGCACCAAGTTAAGTGTTTTTATTCATATTTTTTTTTTTTTTTGAGTAACTGCAAAGATTAAAAGTTAGAGAAGGGAAAATTTTTAGTTCAATATTCCGCAGGCAAAGATTGGAGAGTGATAAGTGGAACCTAAATTTCATTTTAAAGTTGTCCTATGCATGGAGATATGTAAAATTTTTTCAATAAGAACAAGTTTTAATTTTTCTTCTAATACGATCTTCCGAACAACAGTTACTGTTGGTAGGCCGAACGATGATAGATGGAAAAAATTTTCATCCCCCTGCAATTTATTATTTTGTCAAATATTAATTAAAATCTCTATGCAAAATTTTATATTTAGAGCTCCAAAGACGTAAAAACTGTAAGGGTATAGGAAACGGAATTAAAGAAATTGTAGGGGTCCTCTAACTTTAGGTATGAAACCCTATAAATACAAAATATTGAGTCTTGTACCTAGGGTGATGGTAGTTCATTTTTTATATATTTATATATATATATATATATATATATATATATATATATATATATATATATATATATATATATATATATATATATATATATATGATGCTTTTTGATGCAAAAAAAAAAATTATTAAATATTCAAAATTACCGGAAACTTCAAAAGTTTTTCAATTTGAAGTATCTTTCGCAAGAAAATAATTTTAAAATATTTAATAGTAAAGAAGCGATATGTATAAATTTTCTTTGAACTCGTCCTTCAAATAAAACATAAATCATACACATTATTTCTCATCATTTTAATAGGAAATATTTTCTGAAAAGATAAAATAACTTTCTTGCAAACGACTACTTGTCAGACTTAAATGTGTAATGAAACATTTCTGCTTGTTTGAAAGCCTATTAAAGTTTAATGCCAATTACATGTATGAAAGCACGTTATGACACGACATAAATGACTTGCGATTGAATGATTCTGTTTAATTATATACTTTATAATTAATAATGATTTTTATTAATTTAAAAAAAATCCTTTAACGAATCCATAAAAAACTATAAATTTTATTAATGATAAAATATTTTGATAGAATATAATATAATATGGATATAATATAGATATTGATATAATATACCTACTTCATACTAATTAGGTACATAGAAAACTTTTGAAACAGCTACCTACGTGGAGACAAAAAAAATGTAAAATTCATTAATTTCAATAATGATGAGCTAAAAGATCAAAGGTCGATCCAATTAAACGTTTATCTTTTTTACATCTATTTTAATTATAAATCGCTAGATAAAATAGTATCAATTTTGTTACATTATAAATTGAAATTTTATTATATTTAGGTACTGGAAAATTCCAGCCAATAATTTAATGAATTTATTACTAGGTACTTACAGTTGAATCGAGATAGGTAAGAGATAGTAGGGTCGAGCATTTCTCTGTACTACAAAGGTTTCTCACTTATAATCTAAAGGATTTCCGTTAATTAAGACACCCAACTGAAATAAAGTATAACAGGGCGCAGCACACATATCAGCTTGCAGGTGCACTGTGTTAAGGTTAAACATTAGGTTTGCCTCTACTGCGAATTCAAATTTACAGTCGAATTCGCAATAATTAGTCTGTAAACTGGTCATAGCGACGCTGGATAAAGCCAGCGATTTACTATCCAACTAAATTCATTTTTGTATTTTATTATAACGAAGTCGTACGTACAACTTTGTGTAGCGCTCGCCGCATTTTTAATCGGGTTTGACGATTTTTTAATTGGATCTTTATACATATGGTGCAGTACACGTCAACCGGATCAGTGTTACGATCAAAATTTGGGGTAATCAAAAAATTCGATCAATATAACTCATTTCAAAATACAATAAAGCTATAATAAATCTTGCTGTCATTTACGACGATAATTATGGAAATGTCAATTTTATGTCGATATACGTGTAACTTATTTAGTTTATGAGAGCCAGATTCCACAATTCATAGAGACCTCAATCGCGTGTGTTTCCCAACAACAATAATTTTAGTTTTTATGATCGAAATCCCTGAAAAATTTTGAAGGTGTAAAGAATATTATATATAAATGAGAATCAAAATTTCGAAAAATAACAATTTATCACATAGTAAAATAATAATGAATACAACAGAGTACACAGTGATGAAAATTAAGTTACAATCCTTAAAAATAAAATATAAATTTAATTTGAGAAATTCTATTTGTGTTCAAAAGGCTTTGATAACAGAAAGCCACAATGCTACAGTCATCAAAACTAAAAAAATAAATTGTTTCACAACAGTATAAAAGAATTTTTAAACTATTCGTTTACGAAACAACTGAATGAATTTACGTTACGAATAAATGAAATGAAATTAGATAAGTTTATACATTACCAAAATTAATTGAAAACGATACAATACATTACCATACACAAATTCAAAAAATATAATTACTTAAACTAGTTTCACCAGGTAAAACGCATACAATAACAAAGGTTATTTAAAATATTCATTAAGTGTATACTGTTACGTTAAAGTGGGATTAACCACAAGGTGTGAAAAAATGTCAGGCATACAAAAATAAATAAAATTGACAACTTATTTGAAATATACAATAGTTTGCATATTAAATTATCAACGAGAAAAAGTATTACAAATACACACAATTGATAATAAAAAAAACGCCGTGAGCAGCGGGGCCCCATCACGGTAGTCGAATTTTCCCCTTCATCTTCGGTATTGAATGTCTACAAGCGAAATGTGATTGAAAGTCTACAACCAAATTGTCATTTTGTTGGTTTCAAAACTGGAGATGAGTGTTCGGCTGATCGAGGCTTTAAAAAAAGGTTTTAAGTATTTAAGGGCTGTATCTCAGTAAATTTCAATTTTGTGCCGAAAACAGGTAGCAGAAAAAAAGCCAACACAATTCGTACGAGGACATTCCTGCCCATGTTTATCCGCTAATTGCCTTTATGTTTTAGTTTTAAAAATTAAAAAAGGACCTTAAATAGTAAACTGGAAGGCCTTTATAAAGATATTTTTTCTTTCCAAAAAAATCCAAAATTTCTATTTTATAAATACTAAAAATCCAAAATTACTAATTTATAAATAAACAGTGACTTTAATAACATTTTTAAATTACTTAATATGTATGTATTTCATTTGTCATAAAAGTAAGTTCACTTTTTTTTAAATTTTTTAAAATTACTATTCGCCTACTTGTATTTAGAATAAACATAATGCTTTTAAAACACATTTAACAATAGCATTCAATTCCGATGTAAAAATGGGAGAAGTGGGGGGAAAAGTGATGCGGACTCCCTACAAGGTACTAGCTGGATACTAACTGAATACACGTACAAAATTTCAGCCCTCTAGGTTTCCTTATGGAGTCTCTAGACATGTTAGAAAACAAGCAAAAAAATTAAGGAAATATTGGCGTAAAAATCGTGGGGGTAAGGGTTAAAAGTTGAAACCTCCAAAAAACAGTGTCTGGCTATTAGCTTAACCTGTACACCAAATTTCAGCCCTCTAGGTTTATTTGGGGAGATTTTGACCCGAACGAAACTGTTAAAAAACAAGAAAAATCATGTTCTTTTGGGTATAAAAATGGTGGGGGTAGGGGTTAAAAGTCGAGACCCCCAAAAGGCACCACCTTGATACTAACTCAATCCGAATACAAAATTTCAGCTCTCTAGGTTTATTCGGGTGACCCGTGCGAGTGGTACAAACTTCGAAAACGTCGAAAATGCATGAAATTGTAGCTTAAAAATGAGGGGGGTGGGGGTAAAATATTAAAACCTCCAAAAAGCACAACCTAGGTACGAACTTTATCAACACACCAAATTTCAACCCTCTACGTTAATTCTGGGGGGCTGGGGGCCTGTTAGATCCAGCGAAAATCGTTTTTCCCCCCTCTACTCCCACCATATCATCCTAGGAAGCTGAATTTTGGATATGTTGTAGATAATTGACCGAAACATTATTTAAAACCGGTTTGGAAAAGTTTTATTGCTTTTCCGCCCCCCACCACCCCCTTAAAGGTCGAGTCCGAAAAAAAATTTGCCCAAAATTTGACCCCACTTTGATAGTATTGTTGTGCATCGGAATAAGCCCCACTTACCAAATTTCATCTCTTAACTTCCATAAGGGGGCCCTACACATATTAAAAGGTTGCGGGAAAATATATATATATATATATATATATATATATATATATATATATATATATATATATATATATATATATATATATATATATATCAGACATCTTTTTTTTTTACATATACGTGTTCTACGGGTCCGAAAACGGATAGCGCCCCTGGTCTCGCCTCTCGCAGCTCTTATCGTATAGACTGTATAAGTCTAATTTTTCGGAGAAAATTCGACTAACAAATAAGTGTCAATAAAATTTAATAACACTCACCAAAAATTATATGGTGTCAAAAGCATTATTAAATTAATTAATACTTAAAGAAAGTAAAATACAAAATAACAACATCGTAATACCGAACACATTTACACCCAACACCCAACCCAATGGTATTTGTTTAAAGTATTAACATATTGAAAAAATACAATTATGTCTGAAGGCCTGAAGGGTCATACAGACATAATTAGGCTTGTGTAGTTCGTGAACGAACTAGTTCAATAGAGCGTTCTTACAAATGATCTGAACGAACTAGTTCATCATCAATTCCACTCTTCGTTCGTTAGCTCAATTTCTGGATCACTAGAGACACTGACTTGTAGGTATTATATCTATGGTAATGGTAAGTATCGTAGATATGTAGCTATCAATGCTTATCACTTATCATATAATTATGTTCTATGAGGATCTAGTGAACTAAATTATTTTGGTAGTTCAGTAGTTCAGTTAGTTACATTGTTCGTTAGTAGATAGGCTATAAGAGAGCTACCCCACAGTAGAACCCCAATTTTCCGGACTACTTTTTTGACGATGTTAAGAACCGTGTAGTTTGGGGTCCTACTGTACCTAGAGTATGAATTGATCTCTGACCCGGCACGTACCAAGTACATGTATCAAAATTTGTTGTTGACATTTGACCCCACACTCGCTCATACTGTTGGCCTTGAAATTCGTAAGAGATGAGTCATTACCAGCAATATAAAATGTTATCATTTCCGTGTTGGATTCACCATCTTGAATTTTCCAGATCTAACTTCAGATTCATGATCAGAGACTCCAATAAGGGTCGCATACGAAATTTGGCGTAAAACGGTTGAATTTAAAAAAAAAAAATTTAAATATTTATTCGTAACCGATTATTGTGAGGTTTAGAACCAGCTGAGATGTGCTAGCTTAATTCCGGAAATAGATTTGGACCCTTATGGAAGAAGAGAGCATATATAAAATGGAGGCTTGTGTTTTTAGCTTATTTTTACTTCTATTTAACTGATTTTTGAAATTAAAAAAACGTGTGATGATAAATACCTAAATTCTAACACCGGATTCGTGTTTAAGAGATTCAAATATATCGGAAAGCATATATAGCACTTCAAATATGGACCAAATATGGTACGTTTTTAATTTTTGTTAAACAAATTGGCACTTTCAGGCGCTATAAAAAAGCCACCATATTGAATTTTGCAGAGACGCACCCACTATTTGAAAGTAGACTACTTAAGTTTTTGCAGCGTTGTCGCAAATTGAACTGCATATTTTAGATACGTACCTGTTTAATTCTTAATTAGATTTACCAGTTTACAACAATCACTGCTGTTCGAACAACATTAATTAAGAATTATATAATAACCATATTGATGCATGTATATTATTTTTTTATATTCGTTCTAGAATGTTCGTAATGCGTATGCGACATACGTCACCCTACTGATCTCCGATCTTAGCTTTGCGATGACTGAGGAAGAAACATCTCACCATCTATTTTGTCTAGGCTTGCGCATTTTAGTTCACTTGTAAGAGCGCTCAGTTTAGTTCATAGTTCTTTAATGAACTAGTTCGTTCTTTTAGTTCGTTAGTTCACAGTTCTGGATCAACAGTGATGAATATGAACTGCATTAATTTAGTTCTTTAGTTAGTTCATTTTTCTGACGTTTTTATCTTAAAGATTTAAGATTTTTTTAAACTAGTAATCTTTTATTTTTGACAATTTTCCCATATCGGGAACGAAGAATTTCGATATGAGGAAATGTCTAATAATAACAACCTGATTCTACAATGCTCATTGGTGTGTCAATTTTTACAAAATTATTTAAAATGTTCATTTGTATGTCTTTATTTTTGTGTTCTCTGCAACGGTAAACACTACCTTGATTTAATAGTACTTTTTACAATTAGTTCACGAACTAATGAACTTACTGAACTGAACGAAAGTAGATAGGCTATAAGAGAGCTACCCCACAGTAGAACCCCAATTTTCCGGACTACTTTTTTGACGATGTTAAGAACCGTGTAGTTTGGGGTCCTACTGTACCTAGAGTATGAATTGATCTCTGACCCGGCACGTACCAAGTACATGTATCAAAATTTGTTGTTGACATTTGACCCCACACTCGCTCATACTGTTGGCCTTGAAATTCGTAAGAGATGAGTCATTACCAGCAACCAAATTAATTTATGTTAACCCATTATGCGTCATCACAATTTACTTATAACAATTTGGTTTTGTGTTAACCCATTACCCGCCAGCACTGACGTAGTTTTTGAATGCAAACCTAACGCATGCGCAGACTGAATTTAAGTACACGACGCATGCGCAGACTGAATTTTAGGTTACAATTTGATAGATGGGGTACACTACCGCGTCAAAAATGTGGGGTTACCCTAACTCGGGGGGGTGGCCCCAAACTTTTGACGCCGTACTGTACTTAAATTTTTGGTACACTGCCGTGTCAAAAATGCGGGCCCCCCTGACCAAAAAGGTATCCGATCACTTTTTTAAGCGTACTGTACGTGCAAACCTTGGCCCCAACACGCGCTTGCCTTAATTAGGTCATCTTAAACGAACTATCACGTCAAAAAATGTGGGGAATACCCTAACTCGGGGGTGGCCCCAAATTTTTGGCGCCGTACTGTACTTAAATTTTTGGTACACTACCATGTCAAAAGTGCGGGCCCCCCTGAGCAAAAAGGTATCCGATCACTTTTTGAAGCGTACTGTGCTTATTACGTGCAAATCTTGGCCTCACTTAACTGCGTCATCTTAAATTGGGTGCGGTCGCTAACGATAAATTTTGTCGGGGGCGCACTGTACCAAGCGCTAGATTTTAAGATTAGACTCCGGGGTCCAGATTTCTGACCGCTACTGTACTGTAAATCGAGTGTCTACTGTACTTTTCAACAAGTTTAAGCCTGTTTTCAGCAAAGTCAGCACTTTTTTAATTTGTTTATTTATATAAGTTTTAATTTAAAAAAAATGTTTATTTAAGATTTTGATGACTCAGCAATTTTTTTGTTTGGATTTCAAATACGAAATAGTCTTCTTGGAATTTTTAATTTATGGCCTGATTGTTGAATTATAATTATAGTATGATTCATACAAGCGGGGATTTTTGTTATATTTGTTTATTTATATAATAATTTTGGATCATGTAATAATTTTAAAATTGTTTATTTAAGATTGGGAGGCCGCTAAATTTTGTGGGGGCATTGTACCAAGCGCTACCGCAAAACTAACTTCAGACTCCAGGGTCCAGATGTCTGACCGCTACTGTACTGCCGGAAATTTGGGTGTCAACTGTAACTCAGGGGTTTTTGTGTATATTTAACCTTGGAAAATTCCAGGAATTTTTATCAGTTTTAACATAAACAAACAACTAATAATTAAATGTTTGTTTTAGCTGAATTATGATCGTAAGACTCATATAAGGAGTTTTTTTGGTATAAGAAAGATGACGTCATGGAATATTAATGAGTTAAAAAATTGTTTAGTAAAAAATATCAACCATTGTAGGCCTCAAGCAAGAAATTATTTTTATCAGTTTTAATACTTTAACATTTAACCTACAGTGACCAATTTTTTAGTTAACTAACAGAAGTTCTTGAAATTTTAACAAGTTACAAAAAATATTACTTCTTATGGTGCACAACATTTTTGAATTTGACTGTAGCACAAAACTGTTTCTATATCAAACGAAAATTATCTGAAATAATTCAGTATGTACATATGTATAGACTCTGTATATTAAAAATATTTTATGTATACACTCTGTATATTGAGAATAAGAAAGAAAATTTGTATATAATTTTAATTTTTATGAATACTAGTAAACGAATTGTATAGCCATTTATGAATAAGTATTAAATCTAATTATAAAATATAAATATTGCAAAAAATTTGTTTAATCAGCAAAATCAATGTATATCATTTTAATACTGATACATATTCATATTAGGGTATAATAGTATTGTATTTAACATTTTTAAACAGAATAAAAGTTCAATTTTTGGTTTTAAATTACTATAAGTTAAACACGTCGCTTAATATAAAAAAGATAACAGCATTGAGTTTTACTAAATTTTTAAGTCTGTAAAATCAAAATTTTTTATTTACTAGACTAGAACATTTTGAATTTGCTACTCTATCATTAACATACAAATAATATCATGTATATATAACGGGTGTATATTTAGTATTTTTAGTAAATATTTTAGTATACAGGGTGTATCATGAAATATGCTTTTCAATTAGAACAATAAATTTCATAAGATTTTTGTTAATACTCTTATAGGTTAACGAAAGAAACTTTTTGCTGTAAAAAATAGGGGAATGAAGGGTAATAATTAAATAAAACGCACATATTTTTTTTTTTAATTTTATTTATAGAATATGTATACAAAAAATTAAATTGCTTAAATCTATATATTACTTAAAATCTATTTATTTTCCATATAAAAATTTTTTAAAAGAATACAATTTTCTAATGAACAAATTTTATCTGAATGAAGCATACAGCGTCTTGAATAATATTCATCTCGCAGAATGGAAATCTTCGGTACATCAAATATTTCTTCCAAATTCAAAATCCACGGCTGGTTTTCGGTACCATCAAACAAACTTGATATCCATTTCTTCTTTTCACCACCCTTGACGTATATAACATCATACTTCTTTAATATAGGTTTCAATATGGTATGAAGTTTTTTGTATGGAATAAATCCATACGACCAAGGTATCCCATGCCAATTTCGGTAAAGCCAACTGGCTACTCGTTGATATTTCTTCGGCAACTCGTTGAAATCAAACGGTGCGTCGAATATAAGATGTAATATATCATCCGAATTTTCTGCAGCAATACCAACTTCTTTAAAATAAAATTCGTTGTTAGCTCCTTGATAGCCTTGTATGTCAAGAAACGCCATTTTTTACCGCCACCGTAGAACTGAAATTATTCACACAATCCACAACTTTATATAGAATAATTAAAAGTGGTGGGGGTAGTTAGTTAATTTGTGAAACGTATTCGAAAATGGCTATTAATAGCTATTGCTAGTTT
This sequence comes from Brachynemurus nebulosus, assembly GCA_035578155.1. Classification (NCBI taxonomy): domain Eukaryota; kingdom Metazoa; phylum Arthropoda; class Insecta; order Neuroptera; family Myrmeleontidae; genus Brachynemurus; species Brachynemurus nebulosus. The sequence continues at coordinate 3,696,946 of JAPWDM010000020.1, read as the reverse complement.
ACCATCAAATTACAAACTGTTAATAATATTTAGCACATTTGTGAGTACCAGGTTCTTTTCACTTTAAGACCTAGTGATTTAAGGAATGCTAAATTTTCAGGTGAAATGTGTTGTTGCTCAAAAGTTTTACGTTTAATGATCTTAGGTTTCGAAAGTCCTTTGCTAGGTTCTCTAGCGGTGGACTGCGCTGAATTGTAAATTAACATGGTTCCAAAATGTAATTGTTTTACCACGAAAGTATAATTTTCAACGAAAGAGATGTTAACTCTTTGACAACCACCGGTAAATAGATAATATTTTATGTAAGTTCAACTATTTTATACCCTTCAACCATGATAAGGTGTATAAGCTTGAGTATAACTCAGCAAATTATATAGCGGTGGTGACGTAACACACAAATGCGGTGGTTGTGTTGCGTTTGTGGCGGTGGCGGTGTTTGTGTGGCGGTTGTGTGGTGGTGGCGGTGGTGTTTGTGTGACGGTGGCGGTGGTGTTTGTGTGGTGGCGGCGGTGGTGTTTGTGTGGCGGTGGTATTTGTATGGTGGTTTCGGTGGTTGTGTGGTGGTTGTGGGGGTGGCGGGGTAGCAGCGGTGTTTGCGGCTGACGTGCACAACTTTATCATTAATTCAATCGAAGCAGCAATTTACTGTAGACAATAAATCGGTGGTGACATCTCGCGGTGTTTGTTGAACGCAATATCTAAATTAATCATCATCATAATCGCTAGCATCTTCTTTATCAGTTGCATCCAGATAATCACCTAGTGGCTCAATAACATCAGCCTTTTGAAGTTCACGAAGTATAGAGAATATTTCTTGACCGACAGTAGTTTCTCTTAAAGCATCTAACTCTTCGATTGAAGCTTCACTATCGTCAACGTTAAACAATATGTTTTTATTTTCCTCTAAACTCCGAATAATATTGAGTATTTTTTCACCAGTCTCTGAAGTCTCATATAAACGTCGTAATTCATCTATTAAAGTATTAGGATTATGCCAGTATTTTATTTTTTTCGATTGCCCATTAGCATTTTCCGAGTCGTTGTATTTGATACGCTTAGCAAGTAGTTCTTGATCCGTTGAATTGACTGGACGTTTTATTGCTATTCATTCATTAGAATCCTCACTTTTATTTTGAGTTTCTTTGATTAATAAAATATCCAAAAGAGTTTGCAGAGCTGTAGTTAACTTGGGAATGATAACAGTTCCACTATCAGAAGTGGTTAAAACCCTGTTATTAGACTCATCGCTGGGTGTGTAAACATTATTTTGATTTCTTAAATTATTAAAAGTGGTTAAAACCCTGTTACTAGACTCATCGCTGGGCGTGTAAACACTATTTTGATTTCTTAAATTATTAAATTTAGTTTGAATTGCTTTTGATGCAGCTTTAATTCTTTGTTCAAGTGGATTGACCCTTTCTTCAACTTTATTGTTTAGAAATTCATCATCAATATCATTCCTCCCGGTATCATAACTAGATAAGTCATCAGCCGTGTCTAATGTTTGTCTTTTTAGCGGATCAAGAGAGTAACTATTTTCAAACCTTTTTGGTGAAAATTCCCGCATATGTGTATTTCTTATATGACGTGAAAGAGAATCTTTCCGGGAGAAGCTTTTATAGCACCGCGTACACTCGAACATTATAATAGATGTGTAAAGCTCAACTAGTCTTACAAGATTAATTCAGAATTGTGTTAGCGATTACTTATATACTCCACCACCACCACCGCCGCCGCCACCACCACCACCACCACCACCGCCACCACAACCGCCACCACCACCGCCGCCACCGCCACCGCAACCACCACATCTGAGTTGCTCATTTTACTCCATGGAGTAGCGGTTGACATTCAGCTTACACATTTTGCCTCCATTACGCTCTTTCGATTCGGAAATTAGTTTAGAAAAATGAATGAAAAGCTATATGCAAGTGTCAGGTGACTCAACACCAACATTAACATACTTGCTCCTGAATATAGGCAATTACATTGCATTGTCAAGTGGCTCCATACCTACTAAGGGTCTTATCATTATTCAAGATATAATTTGGGAGGTTCTAATGTGTTGTAAAATAAGAACAATATAAGAATTTATACGTAAAATAATTTATTTTTTAATAAAATATACGTTTCAATATTAAAATTAAAAAGTAAATCAATTCATTTTCACATCTGACAGTTTCCTTAAGCTTACACCAAACATCATACATGTGATAGCTACTTGCTAAATTCCACATTATGTAAAAAACCACTAGAATCAGTTCCTTTATATGTAATAAAATATTGTCCTGTACGTAAACATTGCATGGTCTGCTCATCCAAATCCGTGAATCGTTTTGGAAGGAACACTTGAGCATCTGCAAGTTCCACCGCAACCGCTGGCCCATATCGAGTTTCCATGCGTCGTACATCAAGAATTTTCCACGTTTCATACGGCTTGAGTGTAGATAGCGATTTGAATGGTTTACCAGCACCAAGTTTATTCAACTTCTCCAAAACCGGATCCATTGTTGTATCAGTGGCAGTAAAAGTGGTCCACAGATCACTTATACTTAACTCAACACCGTGTTGTTCAGACATTTTGCCAATACACTGCCAATTTCTATTACAGCACGTCGCTTAAATAAATTATGAGTTGCCACCACAAAAACCACCACCACCACCACCACCACCACCACCCCAACACAACTACAAAATTTGAGTTGCTCATTTTACCCCACCGGTATGTTTATTCCCACACAGCTACAAATTAAGTTACTCTAAAGCAACCACACCTTCATATGATCAGTGTTTATACACCACAACCAATGGAAAATATCAAATAAACATTAACATTTATTTAGTAATGAGGTATAATGTATATTTTGAGTATTCAACAAAAACTTTAATACTGATTAATAGGTATTGGTCAATTCCACTGTTACTCAAAATATACGTTATACCTCATTACTAAATAAATGCTAATGTTTGTTTTAACAACCGTGGAATTGGTCAATACTTATGATGTGGCAATCAGGTGATTGATTTTACTAAATTATTCGCAATTGCAGCGGCTTTTACATGTGGGACAGTTTACATAATTGCAAACACAGTTTGGAAATGGCATCATACATCGTTTACAACACATGCAAATTCGTTTTTCGTTTCGACACCTATCACAAAACTCGGGGAAGGAACACTTACACTGTGGTGGTTGAAATTTACAAATACCACAAATCGGCATGTTGTTTTTGTTTACTTTCTGGAACTTAACCAACAAATGACATCCGGTTAATAATTCAGTTGTATTTATAGTATTTTGACTGAAACCAAATAATCCAATATTTTATAAAAAATCGATATTTAATCGATATTGACCAATTCCACTGTTACACAAAATATCCATTATGCCTCATTACATCGCTGGTCATTGCGTTATAAATAAATGTTTACGTTGGTTTGAACAACCGTGGAATTGGTCAATATGTATTATGTGGCAATCAGATGATTGATTTTACTAAATTATTTGCAATTGCAGCGGCCTTTGCATGTGGTACAGTTTATATAATTGCAAACACAGTTTGGAAATGGCATCATACATCGTTTACAACACATGCAAATTCGTTTTTCATTTCGACACCTATCACAGTACTCGTAGAAGGCACACTTACACTGTGACGGTTGAAATTTACAAATACCACAAATCGGCATGTTGCTGTTGTTGTTTACCTTCTGGAACTTAACCAACAAGTGACATCCGGTTAGTAATTCAGTTGTATTTATAGTATTTTATAACCGAAATTTTCCAATATTTTATCTAAAATCGATATCTAATAATCTTCCAGCATAAGAGCAGGGAAGAAGAACGTCACCAGATTTATTAATTTAGATATTGCGTTCAACAAACACCGCGAGATGTCACCACCGATTTATTGTCTACAGTAAATTGCTGCTTCGATTGAATTAATGATAAAGTTGTGCACGTCAGCCGCAAACACCGCTGCTACCCCGCCACCCCCACAACCACCACACAACCACCGAAACCACCATACAAAACCACCGCCACACAAACACCACCGCCGCCACCACACAAACACCACCGCCACCGTCACACAAACACCACCGCCACCACCACACAACCGCCACACAAACACCGCCACCGCCACAAACGCAACACAACCACCGCATTTGTGTGTTACGTCACCACCGCTATATAATTTGCTGAGTTATACTCAAGCTTATACACCTTATCATGGTTGAAGGGTATAAAATAGTTGAACTTACATAAAATATTATCTATTTACCGGTGGTTGTCAAAGAGTTAACATCTCTTTCGTTGAAAATTATACTTTCGTGGTAAAACAATTACATTTTGGAACCATGTTAATTTACAATTCAGCGCAGTCCACCGCTAGAGAACCTAGCAAAGGACTTTCGAAACCTAAGATCATTAAACGTAAAACTTTTGAGCAACAACACATTTCACCTGAAAATTTAGCATTCCTTAAATCACTAGGTCTTAAAGTGAAAAGAACCTGGTACTCACAAATGTGCTAAATATTATTAACAGTTTGTAATTTGATGGTAAACTAGCAATAGCTATTAATAGCCATTTTCGAATACGTTTCACAAATTAACTAACTACCCCCACCACTTTTAATTATTCTATATAAAGTTGTGGATTGTGTGAATAATTTCAGTTCTACGGTGGCGGTAAAAAATGGCGTTTCTTGACATACAAGGCTATCAAGGAGCTAACAACGAATTTTATTTTAAAGAAGTTGGTATTGCTGCAGAAAATTCGGATGATATATTACATCTTATATTCGACGCACCGTTTGATTTCAACGAGTTGCCGAAGAAATATCAACGAGTAGCCAGTTGGCTTTACCGAAATTGGCATGGGATACCTTGGTCGTATGGATTTATTCCATACAAAAAACTTCATACCATATTGAAACCTATATTAAAGAAGTATGATGTTATATACGTCAAGGGTGGTGAAAAGAAGAAATGGATATCAAGTTTGTTTGATGGTACCGAAAACCAGCCGTGGATTTTGAATTTGGAAGAAATATTTGATGTACCGAAGATTTCCATTCTGCGAGATGAATATTATTCAAGACGCTGTATGCTTCATTCAGATAAAATTTGTTCATTAGAAAATTGTATTCTTTTAAAAAATTTTTATATGGAAAATAAATAGATTTTAAGTAATATATAGATTTAAGCAATTTAATTTTTTGTATACATATTCTATAAATAAAATTAAAAAAAAAAATATGTGCGTTTTATTTAATTATTACCCTTCATTCCCCTATTTTTTACAGCAAAAAGTTTCTTTCGTTAACCTATAAGAGTATTAACAAAAATCTTATGAAATTTATTGTTCTAATTGAAAAGCATATTTCATGATACACCCTGTATACTAAAATATTTACTAAAAATACTAAATATACACCCGTTATATATACATGATATTATTTGTATGTTAATGATAGAGTAGCAAATTCAAAATGTTCTAGTCTAGTAAATAAAAAATTTTGATTTTACAGACTTAAAAATTTAGTAAAACTCAATGCTGTTATCTTTTTTATATTAAGCGACGTGTTTAACTTATAGTAATTTAAAACCAAAAATTGAACTTTTATTCTGTTTAAAAATGTTAAATACAATACTATTATACCCTAATATGAATATGTATCAGTATTAAAATGATATACATTGATTTTGCTGATTAAACAAATTTTTTGCAATATTTATATTTTATAATTAGATTTAATACTTATTCATAAATGGCTATACAATTCGTTTACTAGTATTCATAAAAATTAAAATTATATACAAATTTTCTTTCTTATTCTCAATATACAGAGTGTATACATAAAATATTTTTAATATACAGAGTCTATACATATGTACATACTGAATTATTTCAGATAATTTTCGTTTGATATAGAAACAGTTTTGTGCTACAGTCAAATTCAAAAATGTTGTGCACCATAAGAAGTAATATTTTTTGTAACTTGTTAAAATTTCAAGAACTTCTGTTAGTTAACTAAAAAATTGGTCACTGTAGGTTAAATGTTAAAGTATTAAAACTGATAAAAATAATTTCTTGCTTGAGGCCTACAATGGTTGATATTTTTTACTAAACAATTTTTTAACTCATTAATATTCCATGACGTCATCTTTCTTATACCAAAAAAACTCCTTATATGAGTCTTACGATCATAATTCAGCTAAAACAAACATTTAATTATTAGTTGTTTGTTTATGTTAAAACTGATAAAAATTCCTGGAATTTTCCAAGGTTAAATATACACAAAAACCCCTGAGTTACAGTTGACACCCAAATTTCCGGCAGTACAGTAGCGGTCAGACATCTGGACCCTGGAGTCTGAAGTTAGTTTTGCGGTAGCGCTTGGTACAATGCCCCCACAAAATTTAGCGGCCTCCCAATCTTAAATAAACAATTTTAAAATTATTACATGATCCAAAATTATTATATAAATAAACAAATATAACAAAAATCCCCGCTTGTATGAATCATACTATAATTATAATTCAACAATCAGGCCATAAATTAAAAATTCCAAGAAGACTATTTCGTATTTGAAATCCAAACAAAAAAATTGCTGAGTCATCAAAATCTTAAATAAACATTTTTTTTAAATTAAAACTTATATAAATAAACAAATTAAAAAAGTGCTGACTTTGCTGAAAACAGGCTTAAACTTGTTGAAAAGTACAGTAGACACTCGATTTACAGTACAGTAGCGGTCAGAAATCTGGACCCCGGAGTCTAATCTTAAAATCTAGCGCTTGGTACAGTGCGCCCCCGACAAAATTTATCGTTAGCGACCGCACCCAATTTAAGATGACGCAGTTAAGTGAGGCCAAGATTTGCACGTAATAAGCACAGTACGCTTCAAAAAGTGATCGGATACCTTTTTGCTCAGGGGGGCCCGCACTTTTGACATGGTAGTGTACCAAAAATTTAAGTACAGTACGGCGCCAAAAATTTGGGGCCACCCCCGAGTTAGGGTATTCCCCACATTTTTTGACGTGATAGTTCGTTTAAGATGACCTAATTAAGGCAAGCGCGTGTTGGGGCCAAGGTTTGCACGTACAGTACGCTTAAAAAAGTGATCGGATACCTTTTTGGTCAGGGGGGCCCGCATTTTTGACACGGCAGTGTACCAAAAATTTAAGTACAGTACGGCGTCAAAAGTTTGGGGCCACCCCCCCGAGTTAGGGTAACCCCACATTTTTGACGCGGTAGTGTACCCCATCTATCAAATTGTAACCTAAAATTCAGTCTGCGCATGCGTCGTGTACTTAAATTCAGTCTGCGCATGCGTTAGGTTTGCATTCAAAAACTACGTCAGTGCTGGCGGGTAATGGGTTAACACAAAACCAAATTGTTATAAGTAAATTGTGATGACGCATAATGGGTTAACATAAATTAATTTGGTTGCTGGTAATGACTCATCTCTTACGAATTTCAAGGCCAACAGTATGAGCGAGTGTGGGGTCAAATGTCAACAACAAATTTTGATACATGTACTTGGTACGTGCCGGGTCAGAGATCAATTCATACTCTAGGTACAGTAGGACCCCAAACTACACGGTTCTTAACATCGTCAAAAAAGTAGTCCGGAAAATTGGGGTTCTACTGTGGGGTAGCTCTCTTATAGCCTATCTACTTTCGTTCAGTTCAGTAAGTTCA